>PVHY01011238.1:21116-48839 GCA_004024945.1 Uropsilus gracilis | reverse complement strand
TTCTGCAGTTTTTGGAGCTGAAAGCAGAGAGCAGTTGGCTGGCTTTTGCATATCAATGGTAAAGGTGATCAGTGAAAATGCTAATGAAGAGTGTGTAGCCTGCTTTGTAGAGAGTAGCAGGCAAATAAGAGTATCCAGTTAAGGTTAAAGGTAATTGCAAAGGAACTGCTTGTAGCCTGCTTTGGAGAGAGAAGCAGGCGGATAGGGGTAAACAGTTAAATAAAAACAGAAAGTCTTCTTTTTTACCCTGTTTCAGTACCATTCATCAACTAGACTTAATTAAAAAACATATTGACATAACATTAGTTTATAACATTTATATATAGAGTTCAGGTGTACATCATATATGTAACACCTATACGAACATTTGTTCACTACTGCATGTCTAGCTTACATTCCTCAACATACAATTGACCCCCTTAACTTAAGTGCCTACCCTCCTTCTGCTCTGATAACCACTATTTTGTTATCTTCTTAGAGTTTGTTTTTGTTTTGTTTAATCATTCATTTGTTTCTTTATCTTCCACATATGAGTGAAATCATACAGCATGTGTAAGGTTTGGAAAAAGAGAAGAACTTGGAAAACACAGCTCTTGCTTGACGCAATGTAGACAAAAGAAGGTTTAATGCCCTTTGGCCTGGGCAGTGAATTCAGGCAAGAGTTGGAGTTGGCGCCCCCTACCCCCTTCAGCATACCCAGTCCCTTCTATAGGGAATAGGGTCTAAGGCATACAGGAAGGAGAAGCTGTAACTTCTCCCTCATTTTGCCTACTAGGCAAATGCACTAAGGCCCTGTCAGATCCCGCAGGGTGGGATGTACTTTCAGTGAAATCTGGTTCCTGTCTGATCCTTATTGGACCTTAATGGGAGGACCAGTGTGAGAAAAGACCATTGCGGCCTTTTCCCCAGCCTATAGGGTGCACTCCCTTTCCCCAAGCCTACAGTATACATCTTTCTCTGTCTTAGTATTTCATTTACCATGATACCTTCTAGGTCTAGCCACATTGTTGCAAATGGTAGGCTTTCATCTTTTTCTTTTTCCTCTCAATATTTTTTATTTTATTTTAATTTATTTTAACTTATTTTATTTATCACCACTTCAGTAAATGGTTATTGGGATACCCCTCCCTCCCTCAATGCCCCCTCCATTCACTCAGACTCCCTCTGTCTTTGTTGTTTGTTAATCTGTGTTAAGTCCATTAGTCTCTTTCCTGGACAGGCACTGTCCTTTCACTGGTGAGGGATTTATTCTTGGGACAAGACAAACCATGCTGGTAGGTTTTAACCTTGCATCGGTAGTCTTAACCTTGTGTTGGGCAGTCAGTCTCTATTTATTTGTGGTCTGTTCATGTTTTCTCGTTGCAGGCTGTCTTCTCCAATCCATTCTCTGTGTTGTTTTGCTGCTTCTTTACCTTAGAGCTCTGGTGTCTGGTTTAGGACCTCACCCCCAGGCAGTGTCAGTGAAGAAGTTTCTTTGTGGGTACAGGCATCTGTGAATGGCCGTTGTAGATCATCTCCTCTCCCTCAGTTTGCATCTTTGCTGTGAGGCCAATACTCCAACTCTGTGATCTTCCTCTCCCATGGGGTGGGGCACGTTGCTCTCTTAGATGTGTCTCAGAAATGAGATTTTGGCTCCTCCAGTCCCAGTGAGCATGTAGTTGTGAATTCGTGACATCTTGTATCTGTAGTTGTTTTTTCAATTCCACATGCACTGGTTCTCTCGATATTCCAACTCTTTTGTCCTGCTCAGATGTGTGGGCTGGACATTTACCTGGTCCCTCATCCATGCTATGATGGTGTTTGTATTATTTGTGCACTTCTTCCTTCTGAGGACTAGCTGGAGTGAGAATGAAATGGAAGGGGTGCCTTACACCTTCTCCCCTACCCCTGCATGCCGGTACCTTCCAGGTATGTATACATTATTGATCCTAATTCTTCCCATTTTCTTGTCTTCCCAAGATCCCCTGTGCTAGGATCCCCACATCACTGACACAGTCTCCCCTAATGAGCATGCCATTGTTATGTAATAGCTTCAGCCCCCTCCCCCTCTCTGGGGAACTAGAGTCCAGTGACTCCCTGCTTATTGTGACTACACTGCTGGAGGACTAGCTGGTTAAGGTGTAATCTTGCCTGCCTCTCACTTGACTGTATTTCCTTCGGTTGCAGGCGGCCTCACTCATGGGACCTGCCTGCGCCCAGGCCCACCTCACAGGGGATCTCTGGATGCCCTTGCTATGTCTACTCCTGTCCCACGTCTGCAACTGCCATGACCCACCACAATGGCGCTTCACTTCCTCTGAAGTTGTGATCCCCAGGAAGGTATCCCACAGGTCGAGTGGAGCCTGGATACAAGGCCAACTGGCCTATAAGATTCACTTCCGGGGCCAAAGATACGTGGTTCACATGAAAGTCAAGAAGGACCTGCTGCCCAGACATTTTCCAGTTATCACCAGTAACGACCAAGGTGCCTTGCAGGAGGACTACCCTTTTATTCCTCGGGACTGTTACTACTACAGCTACCTGGAAGGGGTTCCTGGGTCCATGGGCACTCTGGACACCTGCTATGGAGGCCTGCGTGGCATGTTGCAGGTGGATGACTTCACCTATGAAATCAAACCGTTGGAGGCCTCTTCCAAATTTGAGCATGTGATTTCTCTTCTTGTGACAGAGGAAACAGCAGCGGTGAAGTGTAAGATTGGAAAGGAAGATACAAATCTAGCACCTGAAGAGGCAGCATTTTCTGAAACTCCTAGAGCAGGTCCGGTCTACTTTTGGTGGCCACATAAGAAATTCTTAAAATTACACTACACAGTTACTAACTCCTTATACAACAAAATGCCTAATATAACACAAATTATCCAGTATGTGGTGGTGGTGAACAGCATAGTACATTCCATTTACAAAGCAGCCAAGCTAGACATCATCATACACATTTTGTGCATATGGAACAAGAGAGATGAGGTGGGTATACAAGGCATAAATGTAAATCCTGGTCAAATTTTATCTCAGTTTGGCCTGTGGAAAGCAAGAATTGTATACAGATTCTTCTCACATGATACCTCACTGGTTCTTACAAAAAGAGGAGATGGAGACCACTATTATTTTGCCTTCGAAAGAGGAATATGCAATCCTAACTGGGGAGTAGCATACATAGCTGCAATTGAAAATCAGGTATTTTTAAGTGCAGGTATTGCTGCACATGTAATAGGTCATAGCTTGGGCCTCACTCATGATGGACCTGGCTGTACATGTTTTCGAAGAACTGCCTGTCTCATGAATTCAAAGCCTAGTATATTTGATATGATGAGCAACTGTTCTTATAGCGTAATACATGAACGGGTTAACCAGTGGGATCCCTGTTTGAGTGCCAAAGGATCACCTTATACAAATTTTCCTTATACGTACCCCCGTTGTGGAGATGCTGTTACAGATGAGGGGGAAGAATGTGACTGTGGCACCTTTAAAGATTGCCTTCCAAATACCTGCTGTACAACCGAATGTGCCTATACTGTTGGTAGTGTATGCAACGATGGAAGTTGTTGTAATAAATGTAAATATGCTTCTCCAGGGATGACTTGCAGACCTAAATTTGGTGTTTGTGACCTACCAGAATACTGTAATGGTAACACACAGGATTGTCCAGATGACTTTTACATCCAGGATGGAACCCCATGTTCCCCGATAGCTATTTGTGTCCAAGGAAACTGTAGTGACCGTGACATACAGTGCCAAGCCCTTTTTGGATTCAAAGTAAAAGACGCTGTACCAGCATGCTATACAAAATTGAATGTGATTGGTGACCGTTTTGGAAACTGTGGGGTGAGAGAGCAACGAGGGGGAGCCAAACCTTTTCCATGTGAACTAGATGATGTGTTTTGTGGGATGCTGCACTGCCGTGATGTTAAACAGATTCCTGGTGGAGGTGAGCACACCACATTTCACCACATAAAAGTACAAGATGTTAAACAAGAATCGTGCTTTGGATACGATGTACACACAGGAATGAATTTACCAGAGCTGGGGCTTGTAGTGGATGGTGCATCGTGTGGACCAGGAAGATACTGTATGAAACAGAATTGTACTTTTATTCAAGATATAGGTTTTGACTGTAATGTCAGTACATGCAATTACAGAGGAGTGTGTAACAACAACAGAAACTGTCACTGTATGAAAGGTTGGGAACCACCATGGTGTAATGAGAGTGGAACAGGTGGTAGTATAGACAGTGGTCCACCCCCCGGCAGAGAAAGACGTCTTCGTACCAAAATAATAACTGACATAAACATGGCACTATTTCTAATTGTTTTTCGGGCAGTCCTTTTATTGGTCGCATTCATCATTGCAGCCGGTATACAATTAAAAAGATATATTGAAAAGCAGCGTAAAAAACCACCTGATAGAAAAGAGGATAACTTGGAACCCTAAATCCCACAAAAACCATAAACAATAACGGAAACCTCCAAAAAGGGGAAGGTAGCATTGTGATTTAGGGGGAAGAAGAATCTATAATCATTCTGATATTCTCATATACTTATAGTTATTCTTGTCACCTTGAAATAAAATAACTTGGAAATCTAAACATGGTTCTGTGTTTTAAATTGTTTAACAGTTCTTGCCTGGTCAGATCCTTAATCTTCTGTAGATGACTATAGAAACTCCAGATTCACTAAATTCACCAACAAGGCCTGTGATTACTTTAGAATCACAGGAATCTAATAGTTTACATGACCCTAGAGCAACTCGTTTGCATTTGTATGCATTTGCTTTAACAGTTTATTGGACCTTGTTTGTTCCGACATTTTTTGTTATGTATTTTATCAGTAGCCTTAAACAACCACTACAGAAATAACCTTGGGCAGGTATAATATGAAGATCAAAACTTCCAGAGGCACATACATTTCAACAAATTGACCGACCACCTGGTAAATATGAGATGGTGGATAAATCTTGGTCTTTGCTCATAGAAAATTTCAGGGTTTTAGTTTAACATTCATAAACAGCAGTACATCTGCAAGATTTGTGATGATTAAAGAAAGGGCATAATGAAACCCTGGATCATTGTTATTTTGCCTGCCCTGAGGTTATTTCCCTCACCTCAGGTCTTTAGGTTTGTTATTACCACAATAGATTGGTTAAGTAGCTTCTTCTGAGAGTTAGGCCTTGTTAGAAAAGAGTTCTTCGTCATATTTCAGCATGGTTCCTCTTTCCAGAAAAGGAAGATTTTTCTCTAGCATTTACTGCGGAAATCTAGTCAAACTTTTTGATAGACAGAGCTCATGGCGGCTTGGAAAAGAATCCATAGAACTGAGAGACTAGGAGTCGAGCAGTTTGTTGAAAGTACTTTCCAAGGGAGGAAATGATGGGAATCAGGCAGACTCTGCAGAAGTCCCTCACTGTCTGCAAATGTTAGTGGCTGCCTGCAAAGTGAAAGGAGCTGGAGTTTTGCTTTTGTCCTTTAACTAAAGGACAAAAAGAAAAGCCTCCTGGCTTTTCTTGCTCCAGTAGCAGGCACCGGGCTAGCAAGTGCTGGGTACATCCTGTTCTCTGCAGGTGGTTAATGTTGGTGCTACTGGTTACTGCTGCAGCTAGGAAATATTGCTTGCTTGGGGGGCTAGTGGGAGTGCTGTTCCAGGACCCAGCTATAATTATATGGTTTAATCAGATCTCATCGCCCCTGAAGGTAATTCTATCAGTAGTGTGGGTCCCTTCAGGTTTTTAACTATTAATTTGTAGGAAAGATACATATGAAAAATTGCATGCCACATCTCAGCACTTCAGGTCTGCTTTTTCCTTTTTTTCACTTGAGACTACCCCAGGCAACATAGCTAGACCTTAGCCCGCCCCAACCCCCCAAAAAATGGTGGTTTGGAATAAAATGGCAGTAGCATAGATTGCCAGCTACAAGTAATACTTTTTTGTATATGACAGCTGGATTTTCTAATAGGTTGAATGTAGATTGTGAAGGAAAAATGGAATCAGGAATGGATCTTTATTTGAGCTTGGTAAGTCACTCAAAGAAATGTAAAGATTAAAGGATGTATATATTTGGGAATTATATTTTCATCACAATTATTTAAGAAGCTTATTGAGCATTTAAATCTTGAGATAATAGATTGACAACTGTTTTACACAAGACTGTTTGGCACAACTACTTCCTTGCATTATTACCTTTAATTAGATTGTAATAATTTGTTAGAGCTACCATAACAAATACCACAGAATGGGTGACTTAAACAACAGAAGTTTATTTTCTCACTGTTCTGTGGATTAGCAGTTCAAGGACAATGTTTGGCAGTATTGACTTCTTAGACTTCTCTTCTTGGTTTGTAAGTATCTGTCTTCACATAATTTTTTTCTCTTTATTCTCATATCTATGTCAAATTTCCTCTTCTTATAAGGACAAGTCATACTGGATAAGGGTTTACCCTGAAGATCTCATTTTAACTTAGTTATCTCTCTGAAGACCTTATTTTCCAATATGGTTACATCCTGAGGTACAGGGAGTTTGGAATTGAATTTTGTGGGGACATAATTCATTGCATACCACAGATTACCCTGAAGTCTTAAGGAACTGTTCAATATCTATAAGCTGACATTTCATAGCCCTCTCTGTCCTGTTACATATTAGTTCTACAGTTCAACCCTGATAGCAGGGTTCTAGGGGTGAAAGAGAAAGAAGTGAATTACAAATAACAAAAAATAACAAATAACAAATTGTTATTACAAATAACAGAGAATACAGCAAGTCATTTATAGTAATACAGCAGGTGTCTTGATAAGTACTCTCCATTTTCCATACATATGCACTGTCTTCACAAGAATGCCATTAATACGCCACTTCCATTAATATTCCACAGCATCAGTCTTGTGTAAAACAGTTGTCAACCTATCATCTCAAAATTAAGTTATAGAAAAAACAAAACATGCAAAAGCTTGAAATGAAAGAAGTCAGTTATAGGGTAGTGATATAAAATAAGAGAAACATCATCGTAAATGCAAACACATCTGTGAGTTGGTCAAAAAAAGAGTGGTAGAATAAAATACTTAAGTGGGAGGGGCAAATGCAGACAGGGAATTGGAAAGTCACACTGACATGAAATATGTAAAGACAGAGCAAGGTAAAGTACCTTGAAATAGGAGACAAAGTTTCCACTGATCTTGTAAAAGAGTGGTTTGGGACCAGCAAGTTTCACATTGTTGTAAGTAAGTATCTCAGGGACACAGATATTAAACAAACAGGTCACATCTTGTACCATAAATTACCAATGGCCTCCTAATATCCCATTTAGCTTATAATAGTAACCCAGATATTTTAGTTGACACATTTTCATTCCACAAAAATCTAGCATGCACCAGCTCTCCCTTTATAATTAAGTATAAATTGTGACCAGGTTTCTGGCCAATGAGATATAAGAAGTAGATGACACTTCCTAGCTAGGAGTGGATCATCCATCCATCCATCCATCCATCCATCCATCCATCCATCCATCCATCCATCCATCCATCCATCCATCATTCTTTGCTTTTTCTACACTACTTTCTTGGAATATGAATATAACACCTAGACAGTTCAAAACCCATCTTTACTAATTTGAATCATGATGCCAAGGCCACACTCTGGGGTATGGGACCTGAAGAAAGGACAGAAAGCTGGAACTGGGACCTTACTGACTAAGGAGACTTGTTATCAGTCATGTACAGTGTTTTCATGTTGTTAAATGTGAGAGAAACAGGTGACCTGTGCCTATTGCATAAGGAATTGTGTCCATCTTTGCACTGGTGTTCCTTCACAATCTGTTTCTAGTCTATTTTTTCACTGTCATCACTGACCAACCTGTTCTACCTTTTCAGACCTTCTGCTCCTTTCTCTTTCCCTAAATATTCTCATCACTATCCTGAGTACATAATTTTTTCCAATGGTTTTCTCTGAACGAAAGCCCCTATTTCTTCTTTCCTGTCGCTCTTTATTATTAAAGTGTGCTCATTATTAAAAAATGGACTTACACTACGGTACAAGGGCATTTTATATTAGCTATTTTACATGTATAATTTGTTACTCCACTTACTGACAGCATTTCCTGAACTTATTTGGTGACCGCCTGACTTTCATTATCCTGTATGTGCTCAGATGAAAAGGGTTCTTCCCAGTTACAGAGCAGTGATCTTCTCTTCATTAATGACTTCTTTTTCTTTTTTGTTGGTACTCAAAGTTAACGTGTTTATATTTTGCTCTTAAGAGCAAATAGATTATTCTATTTCAGAATGAAGTTTTACTTTTTAATTAAATTATTTCACTGAGGTACTTTAGTTTATGAGCTTGCATGTTTTAGAGGTATCAGTTCATATATCTTCAAATGTGTATTGTCACATCACAACTGCCTCCATGTACCAACAACCTCGAATATGGTCCTCTCTAGTTCCTCCCCTCTTTCTTCTCCATTCCCCACATTCTGGTAGTCCAGTGATAGTTTTCTTGATTTCCTTTTCCCATTTCTACTTGATCTCTTTTTAGTATTCCAATGTTATTTATACATTACTTATTTTCATGTATTATATGGTTTTTTATTATTATTTTACTCAACCAATGTATGTGGAGGAGGATTGCAGTGTGTGGGGGGGTGACGTGAATCCAAGTTTGAAGTAGGTAAGTATTATTATTATTATTATTTTGAGACTAGGTCTTGCTATTTTTGCCTGTGGAACTGCAGGCTCACATTGCCCGAGGTACCACAGACTCGAGCAATCCCCAGCCTCAGCTTCCCAGGTAGCTGGGATTACAGGTGTGCGCCACCACGCCTAGCTATTTTTTTATCAGCTTCCCAGGTAGCTGGGATTACAGGTGTGCGCCACCACGCCTAGCTATTTTTTTAGAACCAGGTCTCCCTACAGGCCCCAGGTGGGACTTGAACTGCAATCCCTAGCCCCGGCCACCTCATAGGCTGAAGCTTACAGGCACGACCCACCGTGTCCCACCTCCTCAACAGCCTTTCAAAAAGCTATTTGTCATTCCCTTTTTCAGAAGTTCAAACAGAATTAAGCAGTATTAGGTTATTCTGCACAGAGTCTACCATGTGGAGATGACTGAACTGAAATTTAAGATCAGTTCCAACATTATCCCCCCAGGGTCTCTCCCACTATTTCATATTCTCTCAGATAAGCAAAAAAGAGCCCTTCCTGCTTAATCTACCTCTTTCTTGCGTTGGTAAACACAGTAGCTTCTAAATTGATTATTTAATATGAATTTCAATGTCATTATTGGAATTGCACATTTCAATCCTTCAGAGGATTGAGCTGACTGACCCCTGAGGTTCAACTCCAGGTTGCTTCCCACATGTAAATCACCTTATTAGTGCATAAGAGTTTTGAGGATTTGTTTTGTTTTGAGGGTTTGGTCCCTGAAGGTTCTTTCAAGTCCTGTTTTGAAACTCGACCTTAAAAGCCAGGAAGGGGGGTTGAAATCACATACAGTTCATCATCCACTAGTCTGTGAGACTTTTTTCTTAATGGAGTTATCCGTTACCAAAAGGGAGAATTTTACCTAACTCCCCTATTTACAATATTTTCCAGAGCAAACTTGTAATTATACATCTTCCTGTGTGTGTGTGTGTGTGTGTGTGTGTGTGTGTGTGTGTCACTAGGTGTCGCAATGTTGCCCGGGGTAGTCTCGAATCCGCGGACTCAAGGGATCCCTGGCCTCAGCCTCCCAGCGCTGGGATTACAGGTGTGCGCCATCGCGCAGGGCACATCCTTCCTGTTAAATGATATAGACAACTAAACGTAGGTACCTTTTAAAAAGCTAAACAAAAACTTCTCATTAGGTGAAATTCAAGAAAGTTGTTTTTCAGAAAGTTGTTTTTCTATGGGTCCTGGGAACCAACTCTTCGAAATGTAAATAGCAAAGAAGATAGCGCCCCATGCCGGGTAACCAATGGAGTTAGCGTACGCGGTTTGCTCAAGTTCTGAGTACCTGCTTGACACAGAATTTTAGTTCTCCTTTGGATAAAGGTCTTTCACTAACATAAAAGGTCACCCCAAGGATGTGGCCCTCTTACTCGAGAGCATGCATAAAATGGATGGTATCTGTCTGACTGCATAAAAGGGCGCGCTTTCCTTAGCGATTGCCTCTGGCGACCATCTCAGTCAGGTTTAACGCTCGCTGAGTAACATAACTCTTTTTTTTTCTTTCCTTTTTTCACATTTGTGGAGATTTCCTGATTTCAAAGTTTTCTTTCACTTTACTATCCTCCGCCGCCGCCCCTCGCGCCCCCAACACCCTCCAACTCCTTTCCTTCGCCCAGCCAAGAATAAATTAGGATACTGACTCGACTCGCCCCTAGTTCCTCTGGCTCGGGAAGCGAGATAACGTCAGCGCGCCCGAACCACGATTCCCAGCATTCCCTGTGCTCCCAGTTTCCTCTTCCGGTCCGGGGGCTGCTGAAACCGAAAGTGCTGTGCTTCGGGCATCGAGCCTAGTTGATTCACCTTCACCTGTGCAAGCCCTTGCTGGCCCAGTGGGAAACTCGGCAAGCAGTGAAACATGAATGGGAGAGTGGATTGTTTGATCACCGAGGAGGAGATCAATCTTACCAGAGGTCCCTCAGGTATGTGTGAAACAGGTCATCTCTGGCAGTCGCGTATTTCGGGGTCTAATTGCAGAGCACACGCCTCTACTGCTGAGCCAGATTCTTCTGGCCTCGGAGCAGGCAGGCCTTAACCTACAGGCTTTCTGCACGGCTTAGGAGTCCGTAAAATATATAAACAGCCATGGTTAGTTGGAACCGGATCTGAGAAATTCACCTCATTTTTCAGTCCGAATACCACACTTTCAGGGAGGGTTTCTTGATGCTAACGGTACTAGGAAATCCTGGGGCGGGGTCGTGGGTGGGGGGCCGGAATCCTGCTTTTTCCTGTGAACTCCACACCCCTCCTTCGTTTGCCTGCTCTGTCCCTATTAGGAGAGACTGTTTAGTGTAAGTGGGTTCACAAATTGTAAATGCATAGTTGTTTTCTCGGTGCTAGTATTCCTCCTTTCGAGTGTCAACTAGCAAAAACAGACTTTAGAGAGCTCTTACAGCAGTTCCCAAACCTGGTTCTGCCTGAAAAATCACCCAGGGCTTTTTTGTTTGCTGGAGTTTATTGTTTTGGCTAGGAAAAAAAGGGTCAATTCCCCAATCCCCATCTCTAGGAGTAGGGATTCCGTGCAGATCCTCGTTTTTTTTACCGCTACAGTCCTCTTTGCCTAGACTCTCTTCACTCGTCTATGCTCTTAACATTACTACAGGCCTCCCCGCCCCCGCCTTGGGTTTTGTCGCTTTTTCTTCAAAACTGTATAGTATATTAAAATCTCTAATTTGAGGGTTATGTAAATCTCAATCTAATATCTGATCTCTGATTTATGTGATATTTATGGCAACTGTCTTTAATGAGGAAAGTTCATTTCTTATGGTAAAATGTGCATAATAATGGAATGCACTTTATTAGGTCATGAAAATGAACTGAGTGAATCTGTATAAAACATTTAGAGCATTGCCTGAACGCTAGGTATTTGCCACTACTACGGTTATTATTAGTAAGCGAATGGTTGGATTAAAAAAGTGAATTTTACTAAGCACTGTTATTCCAAGAGTCATTGGTTCTATCTCTGAAGTATTTCTGAAAACCTTTCACTTCTTTTACCATCACCGCTACCAAGAACAACCTGTCACTTTTTTCTCATCTGAAATTTTGTAATAGCTGGGCTATCACTCAGAGATTTTCTTCATACATGCAGCTATCAAAATCATCCAGACTTTGTCTTTTTTTTTTTTTTAGTTATAAAAGCTTTACTGAGAATATAATTTGTTGCAAAGCTACATGGTTTAGTCATATACCTATGAACACCTAAACTTTTGGCAAAGGCTCATTCAGTTTGCCCTTGACTGCAGTGTGCTCTTGCCTGGCATGTTGGCTCATGCCTTTAGGTGGCGGCCTAGGAAGCCGCGGCCAGGGCCAGGGATTGTGGTTCGAGTCCCGCCAGGGCCACGTAGCGAGACCTAGTCCCCCCCCCAAAAAAAAATAGCTGGACATGGTATGGGGATTGCTTGAGTCTGTGGTACCCCGGGCAACATGAGCCTGCGATTCCATGGGCAAAAGTAGCGAGACCTAGTCTCAAAAAAAAAGCTCTTGATTTCATTTTTCTGTACTTTGGATACTTTGGGCCTATTAAAAAAATAGTGGTAACTCCTTTTGCTTTTGCCCTACAAGTATTTAAACACATCTAGTTGTTCTGCCTCAGTTTTGTCTCTTCCTTTTATAGCCTAAATATTCCTGATTCTTATATTAGTTCTCTTGTGGTATGATTTGAGGTTTGTTTTGGGTATTTTGCTTAAAAATTAACATACTTTGATAGAGTCCTTTTGCTGCAGCATCGAATGTATTTCCAATGTCTCCTGACTAAAGAACAGAAAGCTGATAATATCTTGTGTGTTCTAGTCAATAAAGTACTTCTGAAATTCAGTATAATATCACTTCAACATTTTTGATATTTGCATAAGGGTTTTATTTGCACTAGTAATTTTTTGAGTCCCTGGAGTTAGACAAACTTCAAGGAGCTGATTAAAAAGAATAAATACATATAACTAATATATTTCACCCAAAGTGATTTTATTTCTGCATTCTATATACATTTACTCAAAATGAATGGATTTATTCACTCAGTGACTAATTTCGTGTAATACCTCCCATATAGTAGCCATGTATGAGGAGTTACCTGCCAGTCTTTGTTCTGACCTTTGTTTTGTTAAATCTTACCTTATTCCCAGAAAGATTTGAGGCATCGTAAATGACTAAACACTCCTCTGTATCATGTTTTCAGTTTGCTCTCAATTGCTGAGGGAAGATGCCCTAAACAAGAAACTCCAGTAAGTCTAAGCATTTAAGCTTCTACAGACCCTGGTGTTGTGCTTTGCATTTGACCCTGGGTCTGTTGCTGACAGTTTTCTGATCTGTGGGTTTATGTATCAAATATCTGAGATTAAAATGCTACATGTCCTTACCCTTTCTTCTCTTGATTAGATAAAGTGTTTAGTTCTCACAGAATGTGCAATACATTGGAGACATGAGGTTTCCCCTGTAAAAAGCTCAGTTTCAGAAAAAAGATGAGAGTGAAAATTCTAAGTGCAGCAGGATGCATTACATGTACAAAGGAAGTGACATATATTTTAAGGCTAATAACTAGGTCTTTTTCTTTATTTATATATTTTTGAATAAGCAGACATGAGCCAGAAAAACCCTATGAAGAAGCATGTAAATGGTTTTTTTTTTTACTTTTATTTTATTTTTTTTAAAATTTATGTATCTATATTTCACATCATTTATGTAAATGGTTTTGAAATTAATTTATGGAATAAAGAAGTCACAGATATATTATTGGGGAAGAAAATAGAGGAATTATAGGGGAAGAAAATAGAGGAATATATGATGAATCTAAGACAATTTTAATTAATTGATATGCATCTGATAGAATGGCTTTTAATTTTATCTTAGAACTGCACAGAGTAAGTAAATGAAATAAAGTAAGGAATAACTCACAAACATAAAACCTCTTCTTTCGGCAAAACATTTTCTTAGATAATCAAAATCTGAAATCTGAGTTTCTTATTTCACAAGTAAAATTCACATTATGCAGTGGTAGGTTTCCATCAGCCTGGAAAAACTGCAATATTTTTTAAGAATTAGTTCTTGCTCCTCTTCCAACTTATTTACCCATATGTTTGGGGGAAATGGTAAAGTTTCATTTTGCTTTTTAAAAATCTTAAAATGTTGATTTTATTGTGAGCCAGTCTACCTAAGGGAAAGAAGAGTTCATTTTCAGTGCATAGGTATAGATGCTTAAGGACTATGTATGATGTGCATGTGTGTAGTGAGAGGGCAAAGGACATGTGGAGAGGAGCGCATTAATCTGATCCTCTAGTGGAAAGTTCAAAAGAATGGAGCCATTACTAAAGGCCAGATTGATTAATTATAAGAAGATAGAACTTATATTGATTTTTATGGATAGACTTCAGGCTAGTTCTTGGAGTAGGGATGAATATGGCTTATGCAGCAATAGAGAATAGAAAATAAATGAAGCAAATTCTAAAGTCAGTGAGTAAACCAGTCTGGATAGAAGGGAGGGTTAATTTAGGAGAGTTAAGGGTGATAAGATTGCTGAGGTAGGTAAAGGCTAGATTATGAAAATAGTTTTATGTTAACATTATTAATTAGTGGAAAGAACTTTAAAGTTCCGTCTTGATTTTTTCTTAGTTAAGACTCCAAGAGCCAGGCCGGGCACAGTGGCTCATGCCTGTAAGCTTCAACCTATGAAGCGGCCGGGCCTAGGGATCGCGGTTCAAGTCCCTCCAGGGACCTGTATTGAGACCTAGTTCCAAAAAAATAGCTGGGCGTGGTGGCGTGCACCTGTAATCCCAGGTACCTGGGAAGCTGAGGCTGAGGATTGCTTGAGTCTGTGGTACCCCAGGCAACGAGAGCCTGTGGTTTCACAGGCAAAAATAGCGAGACCTAGTCTCAAAAAAAAAAAAAAAAAGACTCCAAGAGCCACTTGTTTCAGATAGCCTTATTGGGTCTCCTTATTATAAATATCCTCTTATTATAAATATTATACACCATTTATTGAGCCATGTATTGCCAAACTAAGTATTTCGTTTTACGTACTCCCAGCAAGGAGCAGGTGAAATGGTACTTGATCTATTTAAATAAGAAAACCTTGACTGATACCACAAAACCCGATTTTTTAAATGATTTTTTCTTGCTCATTGTAGTCCCCCTAGTTCTGTCACCATATCACCTATGAATCATCACCATATTCCCTTCTATTCTTTCCTTCTCTGTTTTGTCCCTCTGCCCCTTTCCCTTTCTCTTGCTATATACCTCAGACCTGTGGGCAGCTTACTAGTTTTGACTTTTTCTTCACCTTTTGTTTGATTTTTCTATATTCTACATATAACTGAGAACATTTGATGCTTATCTTTATCCTTCTGACTTAGTTCAGTTAACCTGATCCTTTCCAGCTCCATCCATGTTGCCACAAATGACATGAGTTTGTCTTTTGATCTCTGAGTGTATTCCATTGTGTATCATATCTTTGCATTATAAATAGTGCTGCAGTGAACATAGGAGTGCAGGTTTTCCTTCGGATTACTGTTTGTGTCCTTTGGGTAGATTCCTAGGATTAGAATTGCTGGTGTTCTATTTTTAGTGTTCCAAGGAACCACCACACAGCTTTCCATTTGGCCACTGTTTTTTGTATGTTTTGTGACCTGCTACTTTACTAAGCTGGTTTATCATTTTAATTACTTTTCTGTGGCTTTAGCATTTTGTATATATATATATTTGTTGTTTTAATTAGTTTTCTGTGGATTTAGGATTCTATGTCGTCTGCGTATGTTAGTTTTACTTCTTGCCCTATTTATGTGTTTCTCTTGCCTAATTGCTCTAACCAGGACTTCCAGTAAGCAGTGGTAAGAGTGGACATCTTTGTCTTGCTCTAGATCTCAAAGGGAAGGCCTTCAGTTTTTCATCCTTAAGAATTTGGGCCGGCCACAGTGGCATGTGGTTTTAATCACAGCTGATGAAGCGAAGCCAAGACTAGGAATCGCTTGGGTCTGTGGGTTTGACCCCCCCCCTGGGGCAACATAGTGAGACCTAGTCTCAAGAAATAGCTGGGCGTGGTGGCATGGGCCTGTAATCCCAGCTACCTGGGAAGCTGAGGCTGGGGATTACTTGAGTCTGTGCAGTACCCGAACAACATGAGTCTGTGGTTGCCCGGGCAACAAAGTGAGACCTAGTCTCAAAAAAAACCCAAAGAAACAAAAAGAATGATCTTCGCTGTGGGTTTGTCATAGATGGGTTTTATTATGTTAAGATATGATTCTTTTATCTCAAGTTTTTCCAGAGTTGTCATCATAAATGGATATTGAACTTTATCAAGTGCTTTCTCAGCATTTGTTGATATGCTCTTAGGAATTTTTTTATTTTCCTTTTTGTTGATGTGGTGAATTATGTTAATTGATTTTGGGATGTTGAACCATCCTTGTGTCACTGGAGTAAATCTCACTTGGTTGTGGTGTATAGTCCCTTTGATTCAGTTTGCTAAGATTTTATTGAGGATTTTGCGTCTGTGTTCCGTAGGAAAATTGATCTGTAGTTTTCTTTTTTGTGTGTTGCCCTTGTTTGGTTTTGGTACTATATATCACATAACTCTAAGTGATAGAGTTAAGAGCTCTATGAGTCTTACCAAATGAGACTGTGAACCATCTTAAAAATATTGGTTTTTTTCTCCCTATGTTTCCATGGAACTCTGTGCATATCCCTTTGTTGGTGTTTATTTTATTACTCACTTTCTTATTTGTGTCATCTTCATTTTCTACCTCACTGTAAGCTCTTTTGATTCAAAAAAATATATATTTCACCTTTTGTTTCCCTAATGGCAAATCTGGTGCACGACTTGGAGTGGTCAGGAAATATTTGTGAAATGGCTAGGCAAACTAATGTTCATTAGTTTGTTATTAGAGTTATTGAGAGGACCAGTAACATGGTTTGTTTCAGCTTTCAAAAGTCAGAAGTAGGGTTCTCCACTAAATACATCTAAACAGAGAAAGAATGAGTTTGAATTTAATGCGTTAAAATGATAAGAAACTAAGATACCAGAAGCAAAGAGAAAGAATTGATGACAAACTATAGTAAGCATATGTGGTACAAGTGCCTAAAGATTGTTTCAAGGATCAGTCTTTTTAAAAATTGCTTTATATTTTATTGAGGCAATGTTTACAATCCTCTGTTTTAGTAGTAGAGGTTCACACTTTTTCAGATGCATGTTACCACACCGCACTTATCACCAAAGTATCCACAATCCTCCACCATAGTCCTTTCACCTCCTTCCCATTGCTTCTCACTTCCACCTCCCCCTCTGCAATCAAATTCCTAGGTTTGTTTTGGTTTAGTTTTGCCTATTCATTTATTTTATTTCTCTGTATTCTACATATGAGTGAAATCATATGGTATTTATTGTTTTCCTTCTGACTTATTTTGCTTTGCACAATCCCCTCTGTTTCTATCATGTTATTCCAAGTCTAAGATTTTATCTTTTTTAATAGCTGAGTGTATATACACTGCATCTACTTAATCCACTCATCTGTCCTTGGGCAGTTAGTGCTGTAGTGAACATAGGAGTGAATGTTATGCTTTCAAATAAGGTTTTTTGCGTTCTTCAAGTATGTGCTTAGGAGTGAAATTAATGGCTTTTATAGTGGATCCATTTTTAATATTTTGGAAACCTCCACACTGTTTTCCAAAGGTGTTAGACCTACCAACAGTATGCAGGGTCCCTTTTTCTCTATGCGCAGTACTTTCAGTGTTTGATACAAAACTATCTTTATAGATATTTGTATGGATAAAGACAGGTCAATATCAGTCCTCCATTAATCAGTCAATTATTTTAATCGTCAACTGAATATCTATATGAATAGATACTTCAGTACTTACCACCAAACATGCAAAATTCATTTATTTGAGATAGATCACAGAACTAACCATGGAAAAAACTAATCTATAAAATTTCTAATAGGAAACAGAAAAATTTTTCTTGGCATTTTGAGATTTCTTAGACAAGACACAAATAATACCAACCATAAAAGAAAAAAACTGACAAACTCAACTTCAAAAACTTAAACCTCTGCTCTTTTGAACATGTAGCCTGTCCCTCAAAAAAGGAAAGGCAAGAAATTACTGAATTGCAAATGTTTACTACAATACAACAGTGAAATACTCCACAAACTTGTCTTTGTGGAAAGGTTTTTGATTATGAATTTGGTACTTTAATACACTTGAAGGAATTTTTATTAAATATAAGGGTTTTATATTGTTTCTTCTTGAATCATTTTTGATAATGTGGCTTTTTGAAAGAATTTATCCATTTTGTCTAAAGTATCATAATTATTTATAATATACTCTTTAATATCTTTAGGTAGTGATAATTCATTTGCATTTTAATATTAGTGATTTGTACATTTCATCTTCCTGGAGCAATTCATTCTTTACTCGTGTTTTAAAAAAAACACCTTTTAACCTCTATTAAGTTTTTTCCTATTTTATTAGTTCTACACATTTTACTGTTTTCTTTCCTTTAGTTCTCATAGATTTAATTCACTCTTATTTTTCTGGTTTCTTAAGATAAAAAATTAATCCTTGATATACTTTTTTAAATTTTATTTTTTATAATTGATTGCATAAATATATACATATATATTGCATCATTGTCTACCCAGAGACTCTGCCACCCCCTATAAACCCATGACCTATCATCTTAATTTCTTGTGCACATTCCTCCCCTGATTTTACCATGCTCCCCCTCTTACTCTATGCTTCAGTTCTGTTGACAGTTTTAAATTTTTCTTGTCCATTTGTTTGTTTGTTTTCCCTTTATCTCTCATATAAGCGAGACCATCCAGTGTTTCTTTTTCTTTCTGGCTTATTTCCCCTATCACGATTCCCTCTAGCTCCATCCATGTAGTTGCGAATGACATAGTTTTGTCTTTTTTGCTTGGTGAATAATATTCCGTTGTGTACATATACCACAACTTTCTGACCCATTCATCTGTTTTAGGGCATGCGGGTTGTTTCCACATCCTGGTTATTGTAAATAGTGCTGCAGTAAACATCCAAGTACAGGTGTTCTTTTGAATTAGTGTTTTTGTAACCTCTGGATAAATTTCCAGAAGCAGGATTGTTGGTCATACACATGTGGCTTTATTTCTGGACTTTCAGTTCTATTCCATTGGTCTGTGTGTCTGTTTTCATTCCGGTACCTTGCTCTTTTAATTATTATGACTTTGTAGCATAATTTAAAGTCTGGGAGTACAGTCCTTCCATTCTCTCTCCTTTTGGTCAGGAGAGCTTTGGCTCTTCATGGTTTTTTGTTATTTATTATGAATGAATTTCAGTAGTATTTGGTCTAATTCTTTAAAGAATGTCATTGAGCTTTTTATTGGAATTGCATTGAATCTGTAGACTACTTTGGTAGGGTGACCATTCCAGTCCATGAACAGGGACTGTCTTTCCATTTCTTTGTGTCTTATGTTTCTTTTTGCAGTGATTTTATAGTTCTCTTTGTATAGGTCTTCCACATCTTTTGTTAATTGTATTCCCAGGTATTTAATTTTTGTTGGTGTAATTGTAAATGGAGTAGTTTTCTTAATATCTTCATCCTCAGACTGATTTTTTGCGTATAAGAAAGCAACTGATTTTTGTGTGTTGATTTTATAATCAGCTACCTTATTGAACTGGTTTATTTTCATTAGTTTTTCTGTAGAGTTTTTAGAGTTCTCTTTATAAATTATCATATCATCTGCAAATAGTGATAACTTTACTTCTTCTTACCCTGTTTGGATTCCTTGTATGTCCTCCTTCTCTTGCCTTATTGCTCTAGCTAGAACTTCTAGTATTATAGATATTATACTTTTCATCGTTTTTATTGTGAACATTTAAAGCTAATTTTCTTTTTAAAGCTATAAACACTTTTAGCTGCTTCTCATAATTTTAATATATTGTTATTTGTCATTCAACTAAAAACTTTCTATTTTTTCTTATGTTTTCACCTTTAACACTTATGTTATATGATTTCCAAATATTTAGGAATTTTTAAGATATTGTTAACTAAATGTTTGTTTTTCTAAGTTTATGTGTTGAAGTCATAACCCACTATATTTGGAGATAGGGCCTCACAGAAATAAATAAAGTTAGATGGTTAATTAGCTTGTAAGGGTGGGCCCTTGAACCTATAGAATTAATGTCGTCATAGGAAGCAACTTACCTCTATGCATGCACAAAGAAGTCATATGATGGTACCAGAGATGATGACCAATTGCAAACCAAGACAAGAGGCCTCATTTTGAAATTGATACTTCCAGGTTCAACTTTCAAAGCTTCCAAAGCAGAATGTCTGCTGCTTAATTCACCCAATCTGTGGTGTTATGGCAACCCAACAAGACTAACACAGATAATTTTGTACATTTCTAATTAAGTTCTGTCGTTTGGAATTTACTGAGACTTACTTTGTGGATCAACCTAGGGCCAGTCTTTGTGAACATTGCCTGTGTACTAGAAAGGAAAGTATATTTGGTAGTTTTGAATGTGTTGTTTGATAAAGTTAAATTAGATCAAATTGTTTCTTAGTGTTGTTAAAGTGTTCTGTAGTTTTACATGTTATATCAATCATTGAGAGAGAAGTGTTGAAATCTACAACTGTCATCTTGTACTTGAGTTTCTCTTATTTCATTGTTTGCTTCATCAATATTTTTGCATTCATATTTATTATTTTAATATCTTGATGAATTGATTCCTTTTTTATTAGGAAATGTGTCCTTTTATCCCTTGAAATACTTTTTTTTTAAAGTCTGCTTTTTATGATATTGAGGTCCAGTCCAGCAAGATATATGGTTCACTGGACGTTTTTCCTAAACACAACTGATAATCAGCAGATATGTACTAGAATAGCCTTTCCCCTTCTGGTAGTTTCTAGCTGGTATCTGTTACAGTAGGTTGGCACATGTACTGGAGTGATTGTTAATTATTTTAAATACCACCCTTGCTTGAAGCTACTCGTGAGAGACTTCTGGGTCATGGATTGATTTCAGTAAGTTTAAATTCCAGTTCAGTCTTGTCCTATTAATAGATGGATAAGCTTTTTAATCTTTCTGTATTTCAGGACTTGCAGTGTTGTATATTTAATAGTATTTGTGTATTCTTTCTTCATCAAACTACCTAGTTTTGATCTGTAACAGGTGCTACTAGTTTATCAACAACTACTGGTAGTGTTTTAGCTCAATATAACAACCTCTATACAATTATAATATTTTATTTTATTGGATCTTGTTATATTTTGAGGTAAAGAGGACAGAATTTGCTACAGAAAATGAAATTGAGGATCAGATTGGTATATTGACTTGACTTAGTCCACATGTGTCTGGCAAGTTATAGAGATGAACTCAGAATCATGTCTTTTGAGTTTAATTTGCCACAGCAAAATCTAGAAGGGACAAAGAAAAGGAAATGTGGTTAAAGCAGGGACTTTTTATCAATATGTCTTTCTCAGAATATAGCACAGTGCCTGACACATACTAAATTATTGGTAATTTTTTTTTTTTTTAAATTAGATCTCGCTATTTTTGCCCTTGGAAACACAGGCTCAGGTTGCCGATGGTACCACGGACTCAAGCAATCCCCAGCCTCAGTTTCCCAGGTAGCTAGGATTACAGGTGCATGCCACCACGCCCAGCTATTTTTTGGGACTAGGTCTCGCTGTTGCCCCGATGGGACTTGAACCGCGATCCCCAGATCCCGCCATGACTCCATAAGCTGTCGCTTACAAGTACACGCCACCGTGCCTGGCCTGATTGATAATTTTTAATGAACAGATGAAGTGGGTATTATATAGGTATTCATAGGACCCGGGTTTGATTTTTTTTTTTTTTTTTTTGAGACTAGGTCTCGCTATTTTTGCCCGTGGAACCGCAGGCTTTCGTTGCCCGGGGTACCACAGACTCAAGCAATCCCCAGCCTAGGCTTCCCAGGTAGCTGGGATTACAGGCACGCGCCACCACACCCAGCTATTTTTTTGGAACTAGGTCTGCTACGGACCTGGACTCGAACCGCGATCCCTAGCCCTGGCCACTTCATAGGCTGAAGCTTGCAGGTATGAGCCTCCGTGCCCAGCCCGGGTTTGATTTTTAACTGGGATTTTAAAGCTGTTCAGCTGTGGATCCCGTACTTACTGCAGCAGTGTTGTAAATAATAGGCAGATTCCGTGCTGTAAAAGTCTGGTTAAAGGAAGGAACTTCATCTAAGTCCAGGAATTCTAATGTTATGACATGGCTTATTTACAACTTAAATCGTGACAGGTTATAACCATGCGTATATAATATGATTTTTGTGGGGAGGGAAGACCGGGGGGACAGTAGACTCTAATTATTTGTACATTGAAAAAACAGTAAGGTTTCTTCCACTCTCCATTTTTTTTTTAAGACTCCTTTCTGTAGCTTTGAGTATTGTAGCAGAGTCCCACCTTTTTCTGACTACTGCATTGCATTTAGCTACTTAACACATGCTTCCTGTTTCTAGGATTCCCAAATGCAGTTGTGTTTAATGAGGATGCTGGACTTCACTGAAAGATTTTCTCCAAATAGTTATTTCCAGTTATTGAGAGAGGCTGCTTGACCTCAGTCCCCTTTCTCAAATATGTCACAGTTTTGAAGTCATTTCAAAGCCCCCTCTTTTTTTAAATCAGACTGCACCTATCTTTCTTTCTTATCTCAAATAAATAGTCTTTCTAATACCTCCCCCAACACTAATACAAATTAAGTTAACTTTTAGTAACTTAAAATTTTCATGCCCTACCCTTCAAGGAAATTGAGAGTAGAAGTAACTCTTTCAATATTGTATCTTAAATCTTTCTTTTCTTTTCCAGCTGCAGATACTCAAATTATGCTGTAAATTACATGCTTCCTACTGCATCTCTCCTTGGCCATGTGTTTCCTTAAATCACAGATTGACTTGGGAGTGCTTATTTTAGTACTGTGAACTACTGTAAGGTTTCATTCCACAAATAGGGAGTACTTTTTCTTTCATTTTTTTTCTTTTTTTTTAATTAAAAAAATTTTTTTTACCAATATCTGCTTTATTATTTTTTTTACATCATTTTTTTCTTTTAAGAAAATTTATGTGTCTCTAAGTATTTTTCTATTGAAACCTGTAGTTGGCTTGTGATTGTAGCTTTTTCTTTGAATGGTGCCACCAGAATTTTACTTTTCAGTTGTTTCCAGACTATCTCCTTTCTGTTTGTACTGTGGCTCCTAATTCTGTAGTTCCTGACATAAAGAACACCGTAGAGAAGTTCCTTTCTTTTCTTTTAATGCAGCAGTAAAATCCCTTTAGAGCTATAGTTTCTATAAGGTAAAATCCTATCCATGACTTAACGGTTGACGCATTGAATTACTACTTTGATAATCAGCTTTCTTTCCTTTATAAAATTAAATTTAATTGTTATAAGAACTCTTTTTAAAAAAAATTTATTTATATATAAATTTCACATCATTGTAATCCCACGGATTTACCCCCCCCCCCACCTCCACCCTCTTTCCCCCCTGCCTAAAGTTGTGTGCTTCAGTTTGATGCTTAGCTTGTTTTGACGTTTCCTCATGGCTTTTGTTATAAGAACTCTTAACTGGATCTTCTCTCTTAAGAGATTTTTAGGTGTGCAGGTACATATTGTTATCTGTAAGCACAGTGTTATGCACCAGATCTCTGAAATGTGTTCATCTTGCAGATCATAGTCATTGATAGAAATGAGGAACAGAGTGATAGTTGCCAGGGAATGTAGGGAGTAGGGGGAAATGGTGAGTTGCTAATCAGTGGGCGGTCCATTTTCTACACTGAATTAATCTGGATGATCATTGTACCTAAGAATGTAATTGTTTCCCCTTGAGACAGAAAAGGAGAGAAGAGTGAATTTGGAGATTTAGTCCTATCATGAGACAACACTTAGGTTACTTTTCTAGTTCCCAGATTTTTCCCAGCATCTATACTACTCTCCCTTCAGCTCAAATAGAAAAAATAAATAAAATCCCAAGACCATTTCTCCCAGAATTCCATCATTTACAAACTCTCCCAAAGGTTGAGATAAAAGTGTGGAGAAGTTTTTGTTAAGAATATCTCTCCCATTAAGTTAGGAGCAGTTCATTTGCTGAGTAATTAAAAACAGCTGCTCATGAACACAGCTAACCTTGTTACATTTATAGCAGGAGAGTCAAATTGGATCCTCTATACCACCAAAAGTATAAATAATCACATGTGGGTAGACTCACATGTTTTAAGAATTACTATCATTATTTCACTGAATTAGTATAGATCTTTCTTTTTCTGTTCAGTAAATCATGTGGATCACTGTGTTTGTATTGTAAGCCTCACCTAATCTGAATGGGCAAATCTGGATATTCTTGACCTCTGTTGATGCTGTTCACTGACCTTGCCTATGACTACTTACCAGCTACCATCACAATCTGACTCACCAACATCCCCTTCCCATTAAGTTTTTCTTTTCTCTTTCTCCTCCTCTTCTCTAATCCCTTTCTTTCATCTTTACTTCCATCTCCTTCACAACTCCTTCATGATTTTCTTAGGGCTGGGCTTCAACATCGTCGGTGGGACAGATCAGCAGTATGTCTCCAACGACAGTGGCATCTACGTCAGTCGCATCAAAGAAAATGGGGCTGCGGCCCTGGATGGGCGGCTCCAGGAGGGTGATAAGATCCTCTCGGTGAGAATTGGCTTCGGCCTCCTTCACTGTTCCTTGTTCCCTAGATCCTAGTTCCTATCCCTGACCCCTTCCTTGGCAAGATTACTATGTGCCTTTTTGGATCTGGAAATAATCTAGATCTTAGCGTTCAGTGGGAGGAGCCTTGGCCAGTCATCTTTTCTAGCCCTACCATAGAGCATGAAGGATATTAATCTCATTTGACATACAAGGCAAATTCAAAGTCCAAAATGAAGTCTTTTACGCAAGTTCAGAAAAGGTGAAACAGGAAGCGGTAAGCAACTGTTATAGGAGAAAGGGACAAAAATCCAATTTATTATTCTCCCATTATAATTTGTCATCTTTCTTTTGTTGGTTAACACTTAATGTATGTCTTTTTTTACTTTAAAAGAAACAATTTTAAAAAAGGAATTAGGTGTCCTTTTTAAACTCAGCCCTTTTCACCCATTATTAAGATTTTCTGAAAAGTTAGAATGCAGTGTGATTTGGATATCTGCGTACTGTTTCCACTTCACTTTGCTAATCCATCTAATAAGACACTACACAGTAACCATTAATTTCATTAGTTTTTGCAATTTTCTCAATGACAAGACCCAGATTTCTACCCCCCCAACCTTTTATATACTAGTACAGTACTCAACAAATGAATGAACAGATTAGGAAAATTCAGAAGGCTGCTTGATCCAGAATATAATATGTTGTGATGAATGGCTATATTCCATTTTAGTCTTTCTGTTTTGCCTTTTTCAGTCCATTAACTTTCCACTGTTCCCTATTTTATTAATTTGTGATATAGAAACATTGATAATGTATCTTTTTTCTTAAAATGGTATTAAACAGTTTAGAGGCAGATAATTTCCAATAGTTCCTAAAAGAAAGATACTTGGTATCCATTAAATCAACTTGAGTGCCATATTAACGAAAACAATGGGTTGTTAAAAAAAGTATAACTTTATAGTTAGGAAATAATGCAGTTTTAATGTTTTCACACATTCCACATTCTCTCCAGAACACTGAGGCCTGAACTCCATAGGCAAAGAGGGATATGAAAATTATACAGGGTAAGAGGGAAACATGCTGTTTAAAAAAAAGCTGTGGTCTGCTGGGTGTAGTGGCGTGTGCCTGTAATCCCAGCTGCCTGGGAGGCTGAGGCTAGTGATCACTTGAGTCTGCAGGTTCAAGACTACCCTGGGAAACATAGTGAGACCTAGTCTCTAAAAAAATAGCTAGGTGCAGTGGTACGTTCCTGTAATCCCAGCTACTTGGGAGGCTGAGGCTAGGAATTTCTTGAGTCTGCAAGTTCAAGACTACCTGGGCAGCATAACAAAACAGTCTCTTTAAAAAAAAAAAAAAAGGAAAGATAAAAGCTGTGGTTAAAATTAGATTA
Organism: Uropsilus gracilis; assembly: GCA_004024945.1. NCBI lineage: Eukaryota > Metazoa > Chordata > Mammalia > Eulipotyphla > Talpidae > Uropsilus > Uropsilus gracilis. Next base: position 23,109 of record PVHY01011238.1, on the reverse strand, counting down.
GTGGGCAGTGTAAAAGGTTAAATGTTTTGCTTTTTGTTGTTTCTGCTTTTTAAAATTTTTAACTGAGGTACTATTGGGGTACCCCCCCACAATGTACCAGCTCTATATGCCAAGAAGTATGCTGTGAACTTTAATTTGTAGTAACCTAATGAGGTCGGTACAATTATTGCGCCTTTTATTTAGCTAAGGAAACGGAAGCTTGGTGAGGTCAAGCTGCTTGCCCAGGGTCACACAGCTAGTAATGGCAAAGAACTAAATCTTTGCTCTGTCTAAATTTGGGGCCTCTACTCTTAACCAAAATATACTGTACTGCCACCTAAACAGTAAGTGAGGAGCTAGGATTAGTCATTCTAAACAGACAGTATATGATGAATTAACAATAGAAATTACATTTAATAATATTTAATATTTAATAATAGAAATTACAGTTTTATGTAAAAACTAAGCTTAGTTGTCCTGTAAAGAGTTGAGTTGGAGAAAGGAAAAAAGGACATAAACCTCATTGTGAGAGAATTTATTAGACATAGACTGAGATGAGGTACCTTTCTTATATGCACCATGCCTCATAAAGGAAAGAAATAATTGCAAACCAGTCAAGTTTTTTAAAATGTGTGACAGGAGATAAATGTCAATAAAGAGAAAAATAGATGTTTAAAAGACTGAAAATTATAGCAAAGAGAATTTTACTTTATGAAAATATACGGAATAAAGATTTAGTCAAAATATTAAGTATTACCAATGTATGTAGGACATTACAAAGAATGGCTCAAGTTTATGTTGTGGCCAGCTAAGAAAAAGACATGTGAAAGAAGAGAGGATAAAATGATAGATGAAGAAAAACCACAAATATAAGAAAGGTGTGGAGCAAAATAAAGAAGACAAAGACAGAGAAATATACATCTATAAGAGTAAAAGTCCAGCACAGGCTCTTCAGTCTATCTAGACCTATATTCTTTGACTCGTTTCCCTTCCAAGAACTCGTTCCAAAATTCTTCTGCTTCTGTTACTCCATGTACCATCCTACTTCCTCTCTATCCTTAAGTCAACTTACTAGGTATTAACCACTAAATGGTTCCATTCTTAAGCTCACTTTATCTGTTCGATTACTTACATATTTATTGACTTTGGAGTGACTGTAAAATGACATTGAATTATTTATTGCTTTATATTCCTATTTATTCTTCATGATCTTTTCTATTGTTACATGTGTTATTTTGCCACACTCAAAAATATCAGCTCTTTCATTTAACTTTCCTTAGGTAATCAAACTAAAAATATGTTCCTTAATGCATATTCAGTTTAGATAACTAATAGAAGTATCATTAAATAATCTAAATTTCTTGTCAGTTGTAACTATTGATCTATTGATCTTCCCATTTCTCCCTAAATAATACCCATGTTTATCCTTTTTTTTTTTAGACTAGGTCTCACTAGGAACTTCACCAGGGAACTTCAGGCTCTATTTGCCCAGGGTACCCCAGACTCAAGAGATCCCCAGCCTCAGCCTCCCAGGTAGCTGGGATTACAAGCACATACCATCATGCCCAGCTATTTTTTGAGATTAGGTCTCACTATGTTGCCCGCAGACTCAAGCGATTCCCTGTGTCAGCCTCCTGTCCTAGGCTGGGACTAAAGGCATGTGCCACCATGCCTGGCTCCATGTTTTATCTTAATTTAAGCTCTAGTATTAAATAAATTAGTGAATTGTTATGCAGTTTCCTCATTCTCATCAAAAGTGAAATTTAATTTTTTATGACCTTTTTGAATGGTTTAAACTAAGAAAAAAATTTTCTTAAGTAATGTAAATGATTTTTAGGGTCCTTTTGCACCTGACAACCATGAAACCAAATCAGTTATTATCAATAGAAACAGACCTGAGTTTGAAATGAGAGCTGCAAAGTTCATTTAATATATATTATAGTGAGGATAGCTTGTTATTATGTATGAGTTACTAAGGAACTTGGAGAATTTGTTTTTTTTTTTTTTTTTTTTT
>PVHY01011238.1:0-21016 GCA_004024945.1 Uropsilus gracilis | reverse complement strand
AGTGAACTCTATATTTTGATGAACTGCAGGGTGATATATTCATTTATTATATTGCACAAGTGAATGTTGCATTGTATAATAACATATCACACTGGGCCGTTAGTCAGCTATGTAGACTCATCCCTGCAGATAGCAACTCTGCAGAGTTATCATCAACATTCATCAACTAATGCTGTACTATAGAGCACTGTTCCAGGTGCTATGGAAATGAAAAGAAAATGAAAATGGGTCTGTGCCCTTACCTTAGGAATCAGTGGGAAAAAGCCACCAGAAATGCTCATGCAATCAGGTGTGAAGACATTGAAATATATAGAATCCTTTAGACAAATCAAGATCTTTGTCTTTTTTTCTCTGTACCCCTAGCATGTAGGCTGTAGCTCGCACTGAGTAAGCATCTATTGAGTTAGTTTCTCTATAAATATAACTGACTTTTTTGGTTGGGCCTGGTTAGTGAAAAAAGAGATATCCTCCTCCCCCCCACCCCCCGAAAAAATTGTGGTTCATTTTAGGGTCTTGGTAAAAAATTAAAATATTAGGAGTGTAATCTAAGGTCAGTGCTTTTTAAATTGAAACCACTCTTTTCAACATCTTATATACCTCTGTTTATATTAACCTATAGTTAGAGGTCCTGTAACTCTTAACATCCTGAGATAATATTACACTATACTTAGACAAATGAAAATTGCTCATCACCAAAGAAAACTAATCCTAGGAAGAGAAATAGAAAGCTTGTTTTTATTTATTTTTTAAATTAATTAATTAATTAATTTTTGAGACTAGATCTCACTATTTTTGCCCATGGAACTGCAGGCTCTCGTTGCCCAGGGTACCACAGACTCAAGCAATCCCCAGCCTCAGTTTCCCAGATAGCTGGGATTATAGGCATGTGCCACCAAGCTCAGCTATTTTTTTGGAACTAGGTCTCGCTACGGGCCCCAGGCGGAACTCGAACCATGATCCTTAACCCCAGCTGCTTCATAGGCTGAAGCTTACAGGCACGAGCCACCGTACCCGGCTAGAAAACTCGTTTTTAAAAGACTTACTACAGTCATAGGTAAATTGAAAAATTATATACTTCGGTTTCAGTTAACTAGAATATCACCATTCTGGTTTTCAAAACAGTGAGCAAAATCTTCTAACATGTTGCAAATCTGTCATAGCTCAGTTTCAATAAGATTGCAACTGTGCCATGGACTAAGGGAACTGAAGTAACAAGTGTTACTGTTCTAAGATTTCTCACTTGTGTGATTCTTGGTACTGAGAGTGAAGCCATTGGCACATCATCTATAACTTGGGAGCTCTTTAGAATGCAGTGTCCTGGGAACCTCCCCAAACTTGCTCAAATCAAAAGCAGCATTATAAAAAGAGCTATAGGTAAATTTGATAAAAGATTGAGAAGCACTGCTCTAGGTAGGTGTTTTTCAGTCTTTAAATAATAATGACCTGTAGTCAGAAATACACATGCATAGTACACATACATAATTGTGGCAGTGAACAAAATAATACGTCTGTCTTCTGTATGTGATGCATATAATTTCACTTTTTAAAAAACTAATGGTCTTGACCCACTGCATTAACTTCAGAATTTGTGTAATCGGTCAAGAGACCATACATGAAAAATGACTAGTAAATGCTCAATCACCGGTGAAATCTGTAGCTGCATTAAACAAGTAGGCCATGTGTAGAGAACAATTCAGCAGACTATTTCAAGCAGTTTAGGGTAAAGAAAGCTCAGATCTCAGAATCACCCAAAGGGCATACTAGAACACAGAATGCTAGGATGGGGCATAATAATTTACATTTTTAACAGATTTCAAGGTTAATACTAATTTTACTGAAACTACATTTTAAGAACCTCCAGTCTATATTAATAAGGCTAGTGATAAAGAATGTGGATTCCATATATATTCAGGGATAAAATTTGGAGGATAGTCTATATGAACTGGAATCTGAAAAATACTTAGAGTAGTTAATATTGGAAAGCAACATCAGCTTTGTAGTAGAGATGACTTTATTAAGAAAGAATCAGGCTGGGCATGGTGGCGCATGCCTGTAGGTGGCAGCCTAGGAAGCCACAGCTGGGGCCAGTGATCAAGGTTCGAGTCCCACCAGGGGGCACATAGCGAGACCTAGTCCCCAAAAAATAGCTGGGTGTGGTGGTGCATGCCTGTAATCCCAGCTACCTGGGAAGCTGAGGCTGGGGATTGCTTGAGTCTGTGGTACCCTGGGCAACATGAACCTGCGGTTCCACGGGCAAAAATAGCAAGGCCTAGTGTCAAAAAAAAGAGAAAGAATCATAATTTGTTTTATGGGGCTGGTTTATCTTGAGCAAATGATAGAAATGTTCTTTAAAAAAGAAATTCCCTTTGTTTTTCTAAAAGTTGCTCCTATGAGATATTTTTTAAACAGAATAATTGTTATATTATTATACTTTAGACTCAAGTAGGAGGTTGAAAATCATAATTAACCCATGCCCTGTGTAAGCACTTTCTTTTACCTGATGATATTAATGTCTTTCTCCTGTTAACAGAAGGTGGCTCAAGTGAGTACCAAGATTCTATACAGAATCTAGCTCCTATACTTTGGGTAAATTACCTAACCTTGCTAAGCTTCAGTTTCTTCATATGTGAAAACTAGTTAAAAATGGTTTAGGACTTATAGGGTTATTATAGCTTTATTGGCAATAAAGCTTCTGGTAGCATCCAGATCTTTCATCTTATATAATATTGAGAATATGTTGTTAGATTTTGCACAAAGTATGAAAATTGCACTTTGTACTTTTTTTTCTACAAAAGCATAGTTCACAAACCCCAAGAAAATCATGACTCAGATGATTTCAGAGCACTATTCAGATATTGTAGAATTTCTAATAATGAATTGAAATTCATTCTCCAAGTTGCTTACCATAGAATTTAAAGTGATACAATTTAAAACGGAGTTCAGTTTAACTTTCAGATGGTTACATAATATGGAGATTCACAGAAGTAAATAGTCACATCTTGTGTAATTATCTAAAAAGACCTTGTCAGTGAAGTGGCATGTAACAAAATTCCTTTTTAAATTGGAATGCTACTTCACTATTTCAAATGATTAAAAATGTTAATATATTGACACTGGTTATATACAACTATAAACAATTTTAATATATAATATGAGTTACAAGTAAAACTGCAAATCTGTAAAACTTCAATTTACAAATTAATGTGATGGATCGTAATACATTGCTGAAATAAAAATCCTGCTAACAATGTAAATTTCTGTGTTTGATGTATTAAGCCAGATTCAGGGCCATGTTGCTTGAGTTTGAAATCTGGCTTTGTCAGATCCATTCTATATGTGTATGGACAAGTTGCATGACCTTTCTGGTTTTGTCACCTATAAAGTAGGGTTTTTTAACTTTATAGGACTATTGTAAGTTGGTTAAGTAAGTTGTATATAAAGTGAATCAACAGCTCTCACATTATAAGAAATATGCAAAGGGTCCTGACAGTTATTACTAACTACAATGGCAAAGATTATTTTGAGCTCAGTATTCCTGCCATTGTGTCATATAGTGATTCACTTCTCCACCTTGCATTCATATTACTCTGAACTTTGGCTCTGGTCTTAAGCTTGGTATCTTTGGCGTTCATTAACATGGTGTATTGCTAATTTAAAGCCCTATTTTTTTTACATGATAAATACAGTTACACATCGACTACATTAATTGAGATTTCACTGTGAGGGCTCTAGACCTCTTGATTTTTTCCCGGTGACATACCTGCTAAATGAACCAAGGCATAATCGAAAGGTGACTTGGTAGCATGAAATAAAAATCTATCAACTAGAAAACCCTGTATTTATTTCCACACTATGGTCAGCAGGATTGATCCTATTTAAGATTAGTCTTGGAAGATTGATGGAATTTTTTAAAAGGAACAGTATTCAGATAGTAAAAAGAACAGTTAAATGAAGAGGCACTTTGATCTTCCTTACAGTATTTAAAAGCCCTGGCCCTAGCTCCTATACTTTGGGTAAATTACCTAACCTTGCTAAGCTTCAGTTTCATCATATGTGAAAACTAGTTAAAAATGGTGTAGACCTTATAGGGTTATTATGAGAATTAAATTAGATAGTATATGTAAAACATATAATATAGAACCTACCAAGTAAATGTGTTAGATGCTGTCTTTGCTGTTGCTGACACTGACATGTAAAAGATACAGCAATCTTGAGTGGAGTGGGCTAAGCTGTGTTGTGGAGTACGGCAAGAGTAGACATCACTGGTGACCAGTTTCATGCCTCACGCTAAAAAGTGCTAATACCAGTACTTCATATTTGCTCACCAGTAAGTCATCGAACTGACTTAAACCCATACCTTTCTTAGGAGTTTATGTCATCACAGAAATGCAGTTTCTAGTGAATTTGAGGACAACAGGAATATCCATGAAATCAAGAGGAAACGGTTCCCAATATTACAGGACCAGTGGAACACACAGTAGATTTGCACCCCATCAAAATATATTGTGGGTGTTTTATAGAGTTACATTTCTAGAGTTAAAGCTGGTAATACCAGGGATTAGGAATACAAAGGATATATTGGTAACCTTGAAAACCATATTGGCTGCAGAGAAAGCAAGCTGGTGCTTGTGGAAAACATACCAGTACAGTAACAGAATCCTAAGAGTCAGGACAGGTTATGGGAGAGACTACCTTAAAAAAAAAAAAAAAAAAAAAAGAAATTAAAAAAAAATTTACTTGCCTTTCAAATGGTTTATGAAACCTCAGTTCTGGGAAAGCCTATGAAAAAAGTTACTTTAAGTTCTAAGTAACTGCCCATTCTCTTGGGAGTTTGTTCTGTGGGAGTTGGTTTTATGTTTGGTTACATGAAAAAATCTTTAACCTGGGAGTTTGCATTCTATCCCTCTTACTGCTTTTCCTTGTTATTTTCCACAGGTAAATGGCCAAGATCTAAAGAACCTGCTGCATCAGGATGCTGTGAACCTCTTTCGAAATGCAGGCTATGCTGTGTCCCTGAGAGTGCAACACAGGGTAGGTATCATTTGCAGCCAGCAGCCTAGTGCCCAGCTTCTGTACCATTCCTGTGAATAAACCCTATGGTGTAGTCTTTTTTCATTCCTTTTTTTTTTTTTTTTTTGAGACTAGGTCTCGCTATTTTTGCCTCTGGAACCACAGGCTCACATTGCCCTGGGTACCATGGACTCAGGCAGTCCCCAGCCTCAGCTTCCTGGGCAGCTTTACAGGCACGTGCCACCACACCCATCTGTTTTTTGGGACTAGGTCTCACAGTGTTGCCCCAAGTGGAACTTGAACCATGATCCCTAGACTCAGCTGCTTCATAGGCTGCAGCTTACAGGCACGAGCCACCGTGCCTGGCTTATGGTGTAGTCTTTACTAGTGTACTTGGCTTTTGTTTCTTTCATTTTCTGTTGTAGATCATCTCTGGCATAGATCTCCTAGATCTCCTAAGTGTATTTGCAACCCAGGTCCTAACTTCAAGATATCTTAAGTATAAAGCTTGACAGCCAAATTGAAATTTAACAGTACAACCAGAATTGATTTTATTTTTTAGTAGGGAAAGAAATATATGTCTGCCCTTGAACATTCTTACTTATCAAGCTAACTGTGAAGTCAGTGGATTTTCTTATACCCACATGTTCTTTTTCCTATCACCACCAGACCCTTTTCTTATTACTGGGGTGATATTCTTGACCTAAGCCTTAGGACTCAATGGGAAGCTCCAGGAAAAAGGAAATTCAGTTAAGACAGCACATATCTGTGACTACTGCTTGGTTTCTAATGTTTCAGAATTTGGGTGATAGGGAAGAAAGTACAGGTAAGCCTAATTCCTCCCATACCAAGTACCAAGGATTAAGAGTGCATTTACAGCACAAACTCAGTGTTACTTTAATGTTATATCCTCTTATTATTCTCTCTTGGCCTCACTCAGTTCCTGAGTGAGGCTTCTGAGCCTGAAGAAGAGTTCAAAAAGAGACACTAAAAATAGTGGAAAGGGTAAGGCATGAAAGATAATTAAGAAAACAACCAGGGTTACAAGTAGAATCTGCATGTGATGAATTAGAAAACAGGCCTGTAGGAGGTAATGTTGGTAATCAGCTGCTCAACTTTGGCTCTTCTTTGTTTCTGAGTCATGGAGGAATTTATGCAATAGGTAAAGGCAAATTATTGTAGGCATATACTTCAGATATGATTAGTGTTCTTTTAGACAGTGTGTGGTAAATGATTTCCAGTGTAACTCCTATTAAAGCAAATTCTTCTGGTTAAGCAATTGGCCTTGTCGTGAGTATGACTGCTCATAACATCTTATTAGGAAATGAATGAAGAATGTCAGAGTAGGATAGAGTGTGGAAAAGATAGTTTGTGCAGTCTTGCCTTTGATATTGAGGGGTCAGTTTTATGGATTGTAATGACAGGTTAAATCTAATCAAAAGAATCTGATAAGCAGAAGCCTCAGAGATCTATGCCAGAGATATGTTGCCTAATTATGGGCACCATAATTATTGTAAGTTAGCTATTGATTGTTAATGTTAAGACCAAAAAAGTGACTAAAATGAAGATGACTAGCCTCAAAAGGGAATGCTTAGGCAGTTACATTTGCATATATATATATATAGTTTATATAATTAATTAGGCAGTTACAACCACTAGGATGTGACTTCTTTTTACTTACCTCTGAGCCATTCACCTCTGCACTATATAAGTTTAAACTTTATCTGTGGCTAGTATTACAAAATAGAGCAATGCGGGAGCAAGTAGATACTTTTTGGTGTTGAAAATATTTCTAAGTAATGGTATTGCACAATATTAACATGACTCAGATATGTTCTTATTTCATGTGATTACTGATAGTCGTTCTAAGTAAACATTTCTGTAGAGAAAGGTTGATACCCCCAGTAAGTTTCATGTTCCTTGCTGTATCAATAGGCTTATCCTAAAATCATTTTTCTGGTAGAGTTTGGTAGAGGCAGTAGAGAAGCTCAAAGAGGTTCTCTGAATTAGGATCCCATTAGATCAATAGCATGATGAGATTAAATGTCTCCCCATCAGGTTATTTTGTTTCCAAAGAAATGTAGGCACTGAGGTATCAACTCAAGACAAAGGAAGAGGACTCCCTTTGCTAGGTAGTGCTTTGGGATGATAGGTTTAACTACCCTGGAGACTATAGACCCAATTGTTATGTCAACTTGAACTTTTCCTTTGTGATAACACACGTTAGGCTCTAGAGTTAACATTTTTCTTTCCCTTCCAGTTACCGGTGCAGAATGGGCCCGTAGGACATCGAGGTGAAGGAGAGCCAAGTGGTATACCCATAGCTGTGGCTCTGGTGCCATTGTTTGCCTTCACGATGGTAGTAGCCTGGGCCTTCATTAGATACCGGCACCATCTTTGAAAAACTTGCGTTCTTCCAGTGCTCCTGATGAAGATACATTTCTCTCTTCTCTTACCCTCCTCCCGGCCATATCTTTCTCTCTCTGTGCAGAGCCAACACATTGTTTAAGAGACTGCTACCCAACCAGAAACTTGCTGTTCAAAGTTTTCAAATCTTCATATTCTAATGGGAGAGTAAAGACCTTGTTTGAAGGAAAGCTGAAGACAAGACTTGCTTAGAACAGATTACATATTGTACCAGGACCACCAATGGATGTTAAGCTGCAATCCAAAGAAGGAAAATCCAGTCTTTTCATTTCCATGGGTGATACCTCTTTTCTAACTGGCACGCCTCAAAGACCTGCTGTGTGATATAAGAGAAAGAGAAGATTTTTCTTTTTAATGACCTTCCTTGGGAAGTTTCTGTGGCCTTTATTTAGTTTCAAACTACATACTTTAGTGCCTATATCAAACAAAGGAGAATAAAGAAAGCATTTTTACTTTTTTAAAAATGCAAATATATGTATGTATACATAACTATATGCACACACCTGCATATATGATAGTGTAATGGTGATGCCTTGTGAAAGCTACTTTGTGATTTCTAATGTAGAGCATGATCTTAATTGAATCTGCTAGATAGTAAAAGTGAGTCTTAAATGAAGAAGCCCAATCTAAGTCATTAAGCAAAAGAAAAAGAAAAAAGATTTTGCTCTGAAGCAACTAATTAAAAATTTTAGAATATTTTTTCTCACCTGTGATGAAGTTTGAGATAAAATACTCTAGCTTTGCACAAGTCAACCTGTTCTATAAACTTTGAGAGGTAAAGACAAATCTTACAAATCTCTGGACCACCAGTCCTAGTAACTTTTTGGGAACTACATAATCCTGTTAACTACACAGCCCTGATCAGCTGGAATGGATGTAGTCAGAGCTATAACCAACCCTGTGAGAAAATTCTAGAAAGAAAAAGAGTGCCTCCATGGTGGCCCCGAACTTGGACTCTCGCCAGTATTTTTGGTTTCTAGTAACAATTGGGAGAACCAATTGCTTCTTTGTGGACTGGACATGAAGTCAGCTCTGCTTCTGGTTTGGTTGAAACAGTTTGGATTGCTAGTCATTATTGTATTGTTTTTTTCTTTTTACTTTTTTTGTTGAAAGGTTTTAAATCCTGGTTACAGCTTCTGATGAGTAAGTCATTTTGCTGGAAGTTCCGGAAGGAGAGGGTTTTTTGTTTCGGAGGTAGGGATTTTGATGAACTTTTCACGAGGAGACTTGGAGAGAAGGATGTGGCTGAACGGGCACTAAGACACTAACAAGAGTGAAACCTCCTGCTTAGGTAGCATTGAAGGGTGACTTTCAAACACTAAGGAGAGATAACCCACTAACTTTTCTGACTTTAAGGAAAGTATTTTCATCCTCCAAATATATGGGCCAGATCATATAGCTGTGTAATCTTGACAGCAAAAGTATGAGAAGCTTACCTCAGGCAACTTGTTGTATCTAATTTTCAGTGTGGATAATTTGTATTTTGTAAATGTTGATCATCAAACATCAGCTTTGTTAAGACACTTTGTAAAATACCCTCCATCCTATAGGGCTTTTTAAATTCCATTTGAGAAGAAAATGCACATAATGTGTAAAAATGACATTTAGTCCAAAGGCAGACTAAATGTAAGCTGGTATCAAGTTTATGTTGCTGATAGCAAAAGGGAACGGTTACTGAGAATTGGGGGACTTGAGACAGTTCCATATAGGAAGGGGACAAGATAAGGATCCTTGAGGAAATCACAGTCTAGTTAAATGAGTTCATTAATAGTTGAGAAGTTAGAAAGTATACCAGATTAATTAACAATTGAGAACAGTAAAAGAAATGGTATTATTCTGAATGCAATACAGTGAAATTCTGAATGCAATACAGCGAGAAAGTTGTGCAGACAACCATCTCTTCTCTTTTGGAATTCAGAAAAAGCTGTCACAGAATGGCAGCAGGCCAGCATGAAGAGGGATGGCTTTTAAAAATAAAAACCCTGATAATACTTTCCCTCTGGGATCAACTATTAGTATAGGGAACAACTTGCTTTAAGTAACCCTGATAGCACTTAATGTTTTTAGACTTGAACTCTTCAGCACCTTTGAGACTCACTTAGACAACTGCTCTTGTAGAGTCCACAAAGAAATACTGACAGTATTGCAGTTCTCACCTCCACTCGCTCCACTGCAGACACAAACCTCTGGTGCCTTCCCTGTGTCTGGAGGCAGGTGCAGCAGCTTCCTCAGTGGACCTGCTCACCTTCCAGGCTTTGTCTTAGGCTTTGGAGATTCATTCCTGAGAGGACCTTTACACATACAAAATGAAGCAGATGACAAGCAGGGAGGAAACTAGTTTTTTTTGTTTGTTGCATGTAAATAAAGAGAACATCTGTCCCATCGTTGGTAGAAGTTTTGCTTTGATTGATAATAGGGATTCTCATGCACTTTAATAATTTGTCTTGAATTAAATAGCATCTAGAGATCAGTATATTAAAGATTTAGGCAGATATGCTCTTTGGTTATATTTTTATTTCTGATTCTTAGAAAACTAAATTATTATCATAGAGGAGGTATCAGTCCGTTGTAGGTCATTAAAAAACTCATTCTCTTTACAGATTGTAAATTTAGTATTTCTTAGCACTTAAATTCTGAGTTTTCAAATTGAGTGAAAGTATTTTTAAGATCATATACTTAAAGCACCTCTATTTATCATTTTATATTGTACAGATAATTCTAAGAAGACATTGTTTGCTTCAGTATCTGTTTTCTTTTCCTACCAAGTATTAATCTGTGCTATTTAATTTAATCACATTTAGCCATGTGTGATGGAAAAAGCAAATTAATATTTGTATTCTGTTATACTTGCATTTTGTGCTAGGTTTTGTACAAAATCCTGATTGGTACACTATTTTTTCATGACTTACAACTCTGAGATCTATGTATTCCTAGAAAGACACCAAAAAAGTAAGGAATAAATTATTTTCCTTAAGATACATAGGTGGTAATAATAGAATCAGGATTTAAACTCAGGACTTCAGGGGCAACAATCAGTGATACATCCTCACTGGCAACAGTTCTCAAAGTGAGATCTCTGGACAGTGTGATTACCTGGAGCTTCTTAGGAAAACAAGTTCCTTGGCTTCATCTGGATCTACTGAGTCAGAAATTGACTAGGGTACCTAGTTATAAGACATAGGGTACCTTGTTTTAATCATCCCTCCAGGTGATAGTTTGAGAATCATTGCTCTTTGCCAATAGTTTCTCCTCAGGTTAGAATCTCCTAGAGAACTTATAAATACTCTGCCCCGGCTGCACCTAGATCAACTAAATAGTTTATCTGGGGTTAAGACTCTGACAGCAATAAAATACAATTCATTGGCTGATTTCAGTGTACAGCTTCAGTAGAAAACACTGGCATTTACACTTGGCACTGACTAACTAAATTACATAAGACATTTCTCCTTTCAAAAACGAGAATTTCTTAGTATATTTAGAGTTCATATGTCTGTGAGCTGTCTCAAGTCTAGAATTGACTTGAATAGGTGTATAATAAGATGTGGAACATTCTTTGACTTTTGATTGTTTACAGACAGACCAGCCTCCAGCAAAATGTATTTGAATTTGAAATAGAATTTGAATAGTGTTTGAATTTGAAATAGAACCAAATCAAAGAACACTTAAAAAGGGAACCAGAAAAAATACAGAATGAATCTGTCTTGAGATGAGTAAAAGAAGGCTCAGGGATATGATCTTCACCCAAATGGATCAGATTGTATTGTAGAGGCAGCCTTTCTGTTATATTTATGTCTTGAGTGTATCCATATCACAAATGTGTGTAGGATTGTCCTTTCTATCTCAGTTCATTTCCATCTTCTCTCTCTGGGACTCAATAAAAGACCATAAGAACTGAATGATAGCTGAGGCTAATACAGGCATCATGCAAAATTGGGACATTTCACAGAAAAATCTGAGCTATTCATCTCAACCAGGTAAACATCTGAGATTAATTCTAATGGTTCTAAGCAAGAAAAGTAGTTTCTTGATGTTGGACATTAATGAAGCAAATTTTCGAACATTTAAAGAGTGCCCCCACTGATAAAAGATTGGATAAAGAAGATACGATACATCCATACAATGGAGTACTATTAAGTCATAAGGAAAAATGAGGTGCTGCCATTTACAGCAAAATGAAAGTTTGAGGAAATTATGTGTAATAAAACAAGTGAGAATGACTGATAAATAACTTGATGCTAGGTCTCTGGACAGAGATATGAATAATTTGTAGGGTTCTATCCTTCAAATTCAGTATGACAATGTATACCAAAGTATAGAATGCTGAATGTATAAATGAAAACACTCATAGGAACATAAAGGAGAAAGCAATAAAAAATATTTAAAGAAATGAAATATAAAGAACATTAGACTGTCAAATGTGTGTAAGGGTAGAGTTCATGTAATTAAATGTGAAATCAATAAAGATATTACTCAAGTCAATTTTAGATGGACTTGACCTTTAATCAGGTGAGGGTTTTTCCAGATTTATTCCATGGATGATGCTTGTCTAAATGCTGAAGATACAAAGACAAATAAGATAAAGGTCATTGTAAGCCGAAATGCTCATCATGAGGAGAGGATATGTTGGTTATTTTAATGCTATTTTTTTCTTAAAAAGTAGAAGGTAGTTAAGAAACTTTCTACCTCTCATTTGTAATAGTTTAGGGTTAATTAGTATCCTGAGGTAAGCCCTTTTTGTTTTTCTCTTTTATCTGCAAATCTTTATGAGCCCAGGTTTCAATTAATTGTGATCAAAAGGAGGACAGTTTTTAAAGGAATTTTGTTCCGATTGGAATCAGGTTCTTAATTGCTGTAGACTTTTGCCTGATAATGATATAGACTGCAATATACTTGATCTGCTTACCTGATGCACTTGATGATATTGTAATAACCTATATTATAAGAAATTGGCTGTGTCTAAGGAATCAAGTTATAGCAAATGCTAAGCCCTGTTTCTAAAATTTTCCTTACTGTTGATGTTCTCTTTCTTTTTACATGGGAGAAAGGGGAAGGGAGAGAACTGAAGTATGTTTCCAATTAATTGCAAGTCAATCATTAACAGGGTCATTTGCAAAAGAACTTTGTCTTTACTGTAATCATTACATACATTGACCACTCAGGGAAATGGAGTGATCCTTCTTCCTAGTTTGGAGATTTGCAAATGGAATCACAGAATTGAATCTTGTTTTAATCCTGTATCTGCATTGCTGATTTGAATCTGCATTGCTGATTTGAATGAGTTCTTTATTACTGGATATATGTACATTTTGCATACAGGCTATATTCTTGTAAGATCATTTCCCTTATGAGCCTTATTTTATTTTACCTCCTTTCTACTTTGATCCTCATGTTATATAGCATGCTTGGATCTGAACAACAATCAGATTATTAGATCAAATTGGTGCCTATAGTAACATGGAAGATACAGAGATATAATCATATCTTCTAGAGAATTTCACAGCAGATTAAATATAATAATGAGGGCATCAAAATAGATGATAATTGTTCCTTAGCTTTGTTATTTGATACCAGATACAGCGAATGAAGTAATAGTGTACCTCACTGTGCCTAATTCAGTATTGTCATTCAATAAAAACTTGTTGGATTTGTCAGTGAATCTTTATAATCTCTTTCCCCACCTTATTTTGGAGGTTGTTGAGTAAATATCTACCAGTTTTTTAGGGTAACATCGTACAAAATAATGGAAATAGCAACGGGACACTATCATATACTGCTAATAATAATTGGCTAATTAGAGCTCATCATTTTCAGTTTTTATCTCATTTCAGCTCCTATTCTAAGCCCTATATAGAAATTCAGTCCAACCTCTACAACAGTTCTATAAGATAACTGCTGTTGTTATCTCCAAATACACATATGAGATAAGGAAGGCATAGGTTATGTAATTGGCCCCATTACACAGTTATTAAATGTTAGAGCTGGAATTGAAATCCTGGCAATGTAGCTTTGTAGCCATAACACTATACTGTGTTCTCCCTGGTGCCAGACACTAGGGGCCACTCTTTTTGCATAACTTAAATACAACTGTGCAGTGCAGTTGTAGATAGCTCAAGGCTTATAGCAGTAACATTATTAAGATACATAACTAGTTAGTGCCATACCTGGGGATTTACTTTGAGCCAACAAGTTCCCTTTTCATGATACCAGAAAAGGTTTTGTTACACTGAAATTGATTCAGTCATGCTATCACAGACTTCCATATGGATTATAGGAAATTGACTACATTAGATTAAATGTTCTGCAATGAAAGGAGTAACCATAACATTTTGTATTCACATACAAAGTTTAAGAACAGTTGCCTGCATTTTCTTACTTGTATCCCCTCCATTGCTCAAAGCCTTACAAGATACACAGGAGACAGAAATAGTTTTGTCCCACAGAATGAAAAAAGAATCCTTAAAACTATTAACCTAAGTAGCCTAAGTTACTTTGAATCTGACTGATAAGAGAAAAGGCAATTTTTTTTTCTTGAGACCAGGCGACCATGCCACCAGGCCTTGCTATGTTGCCTGGGGTAGTCTCGAACCCAAGAACTCAAGACGATCCCAAGCGCCTGCCAGCACTTGGACAACAGGTGTGTTGCCACCATGCCCAGCTAGAAAAGGCAATTCAACTAGCAATGCTCTGTCGCTTGGCTTAAGCAAATTTCAGACTTGTCATCAAAGTCTGTAACTATAGAATGTACAAATTACTTCTCTTTTGATGGACAAAAGAGTAGTTGCCAATTATGTAACTGCAAGATTTAGGTGACTTAACTTTAAAAATTGTTTATCAAGGTAATGTTGATTTAAAACACCTTGTTTTAAGGGTATAGGTTCACAACTCTATAAATGTATGTTATGCCATACCTACCAACGAATCCCAGTACACCTCTACCTCTAGTCTCTTGGGCTCCTGCCATTTGCTCCTGCTTATTTACCACTCTGCTTTGTCTCAGTAATGCCATCAGATTTCACAGATTTAAGAGTCTTTGGTCTGACTGTTTCTTTGGCTGATACCACTTGCGGTCATGTATTTGCAGTCATTTCATGGCAGAGAAGGCGCTAGACCAAGGTGGCCACTCTCTCATCTGCCAGTTAATGTTTTTTCTTTCTTTCTTTTTTTTTTTTTTTTTTGTTTTCTTAGACTAGATGTCGCTATGTTGCCCAGGGTAGTCCCAATCCTGCGGATTCAAGTGATCTCCATCCTCAGCCTCCCAGGTAACTGGGATTACAGGTGCGCTATCAGGCCCAGCTGCTTTTTTGAGACCAAGTCTCAACTATATTGCCCGGGGTAATCTTGAATGTTAGGCTGTGGACAATGCTGTTCAACACAAAACACCCAAGACACAGGAAGGCAAGGATAAAAGAAAGTTTATTCTCTAATAACCAAGCCAAGGGAGACTCAGCGCCCTGAGTGCTCATTTGCAGGTCTTTTTTATATCATTTTGCAAAGCTTAACTTACACATTTGCATTCTTATTCCAAAACCAAGCAGAGGTACAATATGGCAGACATGTTTAGAGACATACATTAAATTTACGAGTACATGTGCTGGGTTATCTACCAGGCAGGAGCTGCCTATTTGTTTGTTTTCCGTTTCCAGGGGAAACGGAAGGAGGAGGAGGAGGGAGACGCTTTAGTTTCGCTTAATGTGAGACCCAGTCCAAACTTTCTGCTACCCATCTTTGAACCCTCGAACTCAAACAATCCCAGGCCTCTTGCCTCCCAGCGTTTGGCCTACAGGCGTGTGCCACCATGGCTGATAGCAGTTAATGTTGAGTATTATCTAAGGAACCTTGATTCTCCACATGGCCTCCGATGTTTCAGTAGACTGGATCAGACTCTCCACAGCCTGGGGTTTCCTCAGGGAAGTGTTCCAAGCAGGCAAGCCGTTTCATTTGTCATATTTCTTGACATCCTGTTGGCCACAAGAAGCCAGGGCCAAGACCAGAGTTTAATGGTCAAAGGGAACCTAAACCCCACCCATTGATGGGAGTAGTCAAATAACTTGGGGTCCGTTTTAATTCACTAGAGAAAAACAAAAAAATACTTCAAACAGCAAAGGCCAAGGGCCAGCAGATATTTTTTCAATACCAAGCAGTTAATATTTTAGTCTTGCAGGCCTTGGGTATTTGCCATTTTAGTGTGGAAACAACCATAGACAATACATAAGCTAGTAAATAACTTGCAGTAAAATGTTATTTATGTTATTTGCAAAAACAGGAAACCCTAACAGTATTGCTGCAAAGGCTATTGCAGGTTGCAATGGACTTAAGGAATAAAAAGGAGAGGTGAAAGCTCTCAAATACTGATCCCTTTGAATCCCAAATTGAAATGCATCAACATATTTCTTACAAATAACTTTAAAAAAAAAATCTTTAACCATTGAAGAAAGATAAGCCAAGCAAAGACCCAACAAAAATTTCCCGGGGTAGTTTTGGAAATGACTTGAAGAGTGACCACTATCAGATTTGACAAGGCACCGCTCATAGCCAGCACACTATATAAAATTTGATGATCCACTCAAAAACATTGAATATGTGCATTTTGAAAACATTTCATTCAATTCTTATCCTCCCAGATCAAAGTCATTCCCTCATCTTAATTTTTTTTTTTGAGACTAGGTCTCACTCAAGCGATTCCCAGCCTCAGCCTCCCAGGTAGGATTACAAGCACCTACCACCATGCCCGGCTGCCTCTTCGAGACCAGGTCTCACTATGTTGCCCAGGGTAGTCTCAAACCCGAGAACTCAAGCACTCCCAGGTCTCTTGCCTCCTGGCATTTGGATCACAGGCACGTGCCACCACACCCTGCTATCTTACATAATTTTTAACGAAATAAAACTTACAGAATTTCTCCCTGCCACCATCCTTTATACCCTTTCTCTCCTTCTTCTGTGCTCCCTCTCTATGCTCCTTCTTAGCCTCAAAAGCTTCATTGCATTTATTAATGTCCCAGCTGAATTGCCTATAAGTAATATTTCTTCATTCTGACTTGCTGTACTGTGTATAATTTCATTAAACTTCCATTGTGGCCTCTCCGTGGTAGTATTTAATCCTTTTAGCTCTCATAGGTGTCATTTCAAGGGAAATCATTCTGTGATCAACATTAAGAAATATGTTGTAAAAATGTATTCTATTATGACTGCTGTTAAACCTTGCTTTATCTAGTCACCCTGATGTTTGCTAAAACAAAGCAAAAAAGCACCAAAGGGGGAAAAAGTACCAGTTTTTCACTGGACTCCTGGAAGATAGTAATAATTTGGTTTCTTTAAAATAAATTTTTCTGCCTATGGCATAGCCAAGGGCTTAGTCCTACTGGTAAGTTTTCAATTCCTTGGTAATTGGACATGACTTAAATGGTCATTTATATTTTTATCACGGAACCAACAATTTCTCTAGATTTTTCAGTGTATTAGAATAGAACTTGAAATCCTCTTATACTTTTTGGTTTCTCATATATCTATATCCTGTTTTAATAGATTTAATTTTCCTCTTCATTTTTTTTTATAACCAGCTTCTGGTTTTATTAATGCATTTTTGAGATTGTTTTTAATTTTTTATCTTTTATTGATTAGTTCTTTATATGTTCCTTTGTTTCTTTTTTATGACTTTTTTCTGCAAGTCAAATATCTGTTTTTTATATCTAAATATGAAAAATTGGATTTCATAAGTTTTTTCCTTTTGATTATTATATATATTTTCCATATTTAAATTCTTCTTGATTTGGGAATATTCAAATTGTGTTACTGATAGTGTTTTTTTTGTTTGTTTGGGTTTTTTTGGTTTGTTTGTTTTTGTTTTTTTGAGACTAGGTCTCACTATTTTTGCCTGTGGAACTGCAGGCTCACTTTGCCTGGGGTACCACAGACTCAAGCAACCCCCAGCCTCAGCTTCCCAGGTAGCTGGGATTACAGGCGCGCACCACCATGCCCAGCTATATTTTGGGGACTAGGTCCCTGGCCCCAGCCGCGGCTTCCTAGGCTGCTGCTTACCGGCATGCGCCACCATGCCCAACCCTGGTAGTGTTCTATTAAAGCAGAAACTTTGGTACTAGAGTTCAGCTGTCTGTGTTTTTAAATAAATTCTCTAAGAGATTCTGTGCATACTATAATTTGGTAGTTGCTGCAACAGAGTAAAGAATGGAAAAGGGTTCCAGTTTAAAATTTCTAAGACTGAAGAAGGCAAAACTCTCAAAGTGAAGAGGACCCATCAGAGTAAAGTATTCAGAGAGGCCACCGAAGAAGCAATTTTTAAATGGAGATAGTCAATCCTCTTTAACATTTGTGAATCTCAGTTTGCTTACCTGTAAAATGAGTCTGGAGGCAAACTCTTCCGAACTTTATAAGGCACTTTTTTCACTCAAACTATCACGATAAAAAACAAAACAAAACAAAAACAACTATGATGATAAAGTTTTGTGGCTCAAACTATCATGATAAAAAGTTATGAAACCAAGTGAAGATTCATCAAGTAACTAATTTTCCCTTATTATATTAAATCTGACCAGAGTTCTAAAATCTAACCTGAGTTAAAGCCAACAGTGCTTCCATATTCTTTAACGAGTTAAGTGATGGTTAGAGGGATGACTGGAAAAACAGTGGAAGTACACAGGATACTCAGGGAATACCTCCTTGTTCTGGCGTTTGGAGCAGAAGAGTTGCAATCAGTAAAGGCAGATAAAGGACCGTCATTATTTATCTGAGTACTGTTGGCAAAAAGCAGGATGGTGGGTTGATAAGTTTAACATATTGTGAACTTAGATATTATTATGAGAGGGAGATGAGGAGTTTCTCCTCTGGAGAGAGATTACTTAGGAGTGGAGGAGAGATCATGGAGGAGAGATTAAAACAGGAACATTTCAGTGCTAACAGGCAGGGACAGATGGAAAGATTTCAGGGATAGCTTAAGAACTGTCATCGGCACTAGATTCTGTCGTATCTTCTCAAACAGTGCTTGATAGGTGCAGCTTTTTCTGACACACCCTGGTAAATGGCACCTGTAGGGGCTTTTTCCTAAGCATACATACATTGTACATACATATGTACATACATTGTACATACATTGTACACACGGCCGCCAGGTCTCTATTAGATGGCCATCTTTTAAAAAATAGGAATCATTATCTCTTCTTTCCTGTTTCTCAAAACTAATAATCAGAACGAGTGGAAAACAGGCATTCATGAGTTATGGGAGATTACAGGGTATCACATAAAAAGCATTATTAGCATTAAACATTTCGCGATATCAAGCCACTGTACTAATTAAACCATTCAACCTCACCTTTCACGGTGACTGATTTACTTTTAAAAATCATTCGTAAGCGGATAAACTCCCGGTTCCCAAATCACCGCAGAAGCTAGAGTACTAGCTCCAAAGTAAGTGTTTTCCTTAGCTGATTTTATTTAGCGCCTACGTGCTAGGGAGTGTTCTAAGAATACTGGGTAACGTCCAGAACGTGGGAGTTCCCGTTTCCTATCATCTGAAGGTAGACTACAAACGTAATTTAAGTCTCAAATGCGCTCGAGAGTGCCGGAACCAAAGCGCTGAGGCTCGGGTTTCCGGGGGGAACATGGGTATGTTACGATGCTTCGATTGCTTTTGCCTGGCGGAGACCTTTCGGGGGAGGACTGTGCAGCCGGCTTTAAGGAAAGTTTTGCGTTGAAGACGTCCTCGTCGCCGCTTGAGCTGCAGAGATTCCCTGGTGGCACCGGGTCTGTCTAATCGGGCAACCTGGCGGGTGGAAGAAGTAAGACATGTTTTCACACTCCTTGAGGCGCGCCTTGCGCAAGAACAAGACCCTTCGCTACGGAGTTCCCATGTTGGTGCGTGCTGTGGGGTGAAGTGTGCGGGCGGCATTAGGAAGGGGCAGGACTGCTGAGGCTGCGGGGAATCTGATTCAAGGGTGAGCAAACCTGGGCTAGCGGGGAGCTGACGATAGATTGCGAGCTTTCAGGTTTGCCATTATTGTTAATAATGGTAATGGTGGTCATGGTTTGCTACTGTTGGTAATGGGATCTCCTGTCTCCCTTTTATCTTCTCTTGTTAGTTGCCAGGTTTGAGCTTCAGAGGACAAATATTTGAACCAAATTTTAAGCCAAAGCAGAATGATTACAAAACATTCTGCTTTCGCACCGCCCCCTCCTCCCCCGCCCTGCCTTACAGTTTGACGGATTTCAGGTTCATTGGAATTAATTGTATGTACCTAATATAACTGTGGGTTTCGGGAGTCTCCATGTTTCATTTTACTAGTTTGTGACTTGGCTTAATTCTTCTAGAATTGTTAGAATTAAATAAGACCTTGCGAATTGAGTGGTACGGGACGAGTCCTATGTAGTTTAGATTTTTAAAACACATTGAAAGTAGTTTTGGTGTTTATGTGTTTGTGTCCAGTTCTGTACTGAATTCCCCGAAAATCCCATTCGTCACGAACATTCAGATTGACCTATCACAGATGAAATGCAGGCAATTCTTCCCTTATATTCTGTTTGGCCCTAGCAATTTAATTTGCTTCTGCAAGCCTTGAAACAATTTAAATAAAGCATGTGGGCAAAAGTCATTTTATTTTGTACATACAGAATGGTTTATTACTCTGTGTGTCTATTTTACTGATGTGGATATATTGGCACAGGTGAAGTTACTGTCTTTTGCACTTAAACAGGACTAAATAAACAAAGCATTTCAGTGCTTCTGTGTTTAAAAAAATCTTTGCAAGCTCATATTTTTTAAAACAAACAGGTTGTATCCCCCTTATTCCCTACCCTACCCCAACCCTCCTAAGAAACATTCTTTATAAGATAATATAGTAGCTATTTGCAGAGGTGATAAGATGTGTTAAAAGTACAGTGATTGGGATCACTTAACCTGTTTGACCCAGTGGAAGCCAGTTTGATTTTGTTTCTTATCTTTCAAAACCAGCTTCTTAAACCAGGTGTTGAAGTACATCTAGAGATATCCTGTTTTATTTCATGGAAGAAGAGTATCATAGTAGCCGTCTTAGAAGTCTGTTACTTCTTAGTTGTCTCTTCCCTCTTCTCTGAAGTTAGGGGACCATGTTTCAAAACATGGAGCCTAAATATATAAATTAATTTTTAGAGGGAAATGTTGAACTCATTATTCTAAATCCAGTACTACTGGAAAAAACTCAAAAAGATATAGCTCCTTCTGTATGTATCACTCAAATATACCATAATTCCTATATTACATTTATCTTCAAGTTGAAATTATTTCCCCTTTAGGATAAATATTATTTGTATACACCTGTGCAATATTTCCGATTGAAAGTGTATATGGAGGTTATTTGCCACATTCAAGTTCATAGAACTGGGTGACATCACCTGGGGACTCAGTGTTGACTGTAATAGATAGAAGAACTGTGAAGATTGAACTTTTGGGAAACTCCAACATTTTGAAATTGGGAAAGTGAGGAATAATGCATCAAGGAGAATGAGAGGGAGTTAAGAAAACTAGCGTGTGTCTTTTCATGAAAAGCAAGAGACAAAAGTTATCTTGATTATACAAAGAAGCCTTCCATATTAA
>PVHY01011237.1:39160-48840 GCA_004024945.1 Uropsilus gracilis | reverse complement strand
CCTTCAGCTCCCCCACAGGTCCAGCTGCCAGTGTCTCTGGACCTTCCCCTCTTCCCTTCCATTATGATGCAGCCTGTACAGCACCCGGCCCTTCCTCCTCAGCTCGCTCTGCAGCTGCCCCAGATGGACACACTCTCTGCAGATCTCACGCAACTTTGCCAGCAGCAGCTCGGATTAGATCCCAACTTCTTAAGACACTCTCAGTTCAAACGCCCTCGGACAAGAATTACGGACGATCAGCTGAAAATCCTGAGGGCCTATTTTGACATCAATAATTCTCCGAGTGAAGAACAGATCCAGGAAATGGCGGAGAAATCTGGCCTCTCTCAAAAAGTTATCAAGCACTGGTTTCGAAATACCCTTTTTAAGGAACGGCAGAGAAATAAGGATTCGCCGTACAACTTCAGTAACCCTCCCATAACCGTTTTGGAAGATATCAGAATTGACCCGCAGCCCTCCCCCTTAGAACATTACAAATCGGATGCATCCTTCAGTAAAAGGTCTTCTAGAACGAGGTTTACCGACTACCAACTTAGGGTTCTACAGGACTTTTTCGACACAAATGCTTACCCAAAAGATGATGAAATAGAGCAACTCTCCACTGTTCTTAATCTACCTACCCGGGTTATTGTTGTGTGGTTCCAGAATGCTCGTCAGAAAGCACGGAAAAGTTACGAGAATCAGGCGGAAACGAAAGATAACGAAAAACGAGAACTCACTAATGAACGGTATATTCGAACAAGCAACATGCAGTACCAATGTAAGAAGTGCAATGTGGTTTTCCCCAGGATCTTTGACTTGATTACGCATCAGAAAAAGCAATGTTACAAGGATGAGGATGACGACGCCCAAGATGAAAGCCAAACCGAGGACTCCATGGACGCCACTGATCAAGTGGTGTACAAGCATTGCGCCACGTCCAGCCAAACGGATGCAGCCAAAAACGCTCCTGCTCCTGCAGCAAGTTCTGGCTCTGGAACTAGTACCCCCCTGATTCCGTCACCCAAACCAGAACCCGAGAAGACCTCTCCAAAACCTGAGTATCCTGTAGAAAAGCCAAAGCAGAGTGAACCCCCGCCCCCTTCTCAAGGCTCCAAATCGGCCCTGCCACTAGCCTCGACTTCCTCAGACCCACCACCGCAGGCCGCTGCCGCGCAGCCGCCACCGCCGCCCCCCAAACAACCCCCGCTGATCGGAAGACCCTCCTCGGCCTCTCAAACCCCAGTCCCTTCCAGCCCACTGCAAATTCCCATGACTTCCCTCCAGAACAGTCTACCTCCGCAGTTACTACAGTACCAGTGTGATCAGTGTACAGTTGCCTTCCCGACTCTGGAACTCTGGCAGGAGCACCAGCACATGCACTTCCTCGCTGCTCAAAACCAGTTCCTTCACTCCCCGTTCCTGGAAAGGCCCATAGACATGCCCTACATGATATTCGACCCCAACAACCCACTGATGACCGGACAGCTGCTCGGCGGTTCTCTGACGCAAATGCCGCCTCAGACTGGTTCGTCCCACACCTCCGCTCCGGCCACCGTCGCGACTTCCCTTAAAAGGAAACTGGATGATAAAGAAGACAACAATGGCAGCGAGAAGGAGGGAGGCAATAGCGGTGAAGACCAACACCGAGACAAACGCTTGCGAACCACTATCACCCCGGAACAACTGGAAATCCTCTATGAGAAATACCTGTTGGATTCCAATCCTACCAGGAAAATGCTTGACCACATAGCACGGGAAGTGGGCCTGAAAAAGAGAGTCGTGCAAGTCTGGTTCCAGAACACGCGAGCTCGGGAAAGGAAAGGCCAGTTCCGGGCGGTGGGTCCCGCGCAGTCTCACAAGCGGTGTCCCTTCTGCAGAGCCCTGTTCAAGGCCAAGTCAGCCTTGGAAAGCCACATTCGCTCTCGGCACTGGAGCGAAGGAAAGCAGGCAGGATACAGCTTGCCTCCCAGTCCTTTGATATCAGCGGAAGATGGGGGGGAAAGCCCACAGAAATACATTTATTTTGATTACCCATCTCTGCCACTGACTAAAATTGATCTGTCGAGCGAGAACGAATTGGCTTCCACCGTCTCAACACCTGTGAGTAAAACAGCGGAGCTATCGCCGAAGAACCTTTTGAGCCCGTCTTCTTTCAAAGCGGAGTGTTCTGAGGACGTGGAGAATCTGAACGCCCCGCCTGCCGAGGCTGGGTACGACCAAAATAAAACTGATTTCGATGAGACGTCATCAATTAACACAGCGATCAGCGATGCCACCACCGGGGACGAGGGAAACACGGAAATGGAAAGCACCACGGGAAGTTCTGGAGAGGCGAAGCCAGCTCTATCTCCTAAAGAGCCAAAAACGCTTGACACTTTGCCCAAAGCAGCAACCACACCCACCACGGAGGTTTGCGATGAAAAATTCCTCTTCTCTCTCACGAGTCCCTCGATACATTTCAACGATAAGGATGGTGACCATGACCAAAGCTTTTACATCACGGATGACCCGGATGACAATGCTGACCGCAGCGAGACGTCCAGCATCGCCGATCCGAGCTCACCTAATCCGTTTGGATCCAGCAATCCCTTTAAATCCAAAAGCAACGATCGACCAGGTCACAAGCGTTTCCGGACCCAGATGAGCAATCTCCAGCTGAAGGTTCTCAAGGCGTGCTTCAGTGACTACCGAACTCCAACCATGCAAGAATGTGAAATGCTGGGGAACGAAATTGGTCTGCCCAAGCGCGTGGTCCAGGTGTGGTTCCAGAATGCAAGGGCAAAGGAAAAGAAATTTAAAATTAACATAGGAAAGCCTTTCATGATCAATCAAAGTGGAACGGAAGGCACCAAACCAGAGTGCACCCTCTGTGGAGTGAAGTACTCTGCCCGCTTGTCCATCAGAGATCATATTTTCTCCAAACAGCACATTTCAAAAGTGAGGGAGACCGTTGGGAGTCAGCTTGATCGGGAGAAAGATTACTTGGCGCCGACCACCGTCAGACAGCTGATGGCACAGCAAGAACTTGATCGTATAAAGAAAGCTTCAGATGTGCTGGGCTTAGCTGTTCAGCAGCCAAACATGATGGACAGCAGTTCCCTCCATGGCATCAGTCTGCCAGCAGCCTACCCGGGACTCCCTGGCCTTCCTCCAGTCCTTCTCCCTGGAATGAACGGTCCATCGTCCCTCCCGGGATTTCCACAAAATTCAAACAGTAAGTCATTTCGAGGACAGTCAGACCAATTAAGTGATGATAGGCAACCGGTCACAGGTAACCAAGTGTAAGATCTACTTGAATTTTCTTAAAATTTCAGATACTGAAACTATTAAATTATTTGACCACTAAATTATGTCTTGGCTCTAATTATTGCCAGGTAGTGGTCAACCTGAAAATATGCAGAAAAAAAAAGGAAAAAGATTAGATGGGGCCTTCCTAGAGACTCAGAAATGTATTATTTATACCATTTCATCTTTGTGTCTTAGAAATGTTTTATAGTGTCATTTCACTATTGATTTCACATGGCATTTTCAGCACAAATGTGTCACTTAGTATCTGGTATAGAAAGTGAACTGTTAAATAATGTATTTGTTGATATCTTAATTTATAATTTTTTTTCCCAAGGGTCAGGGTTTTCTTGTTGTTTGTTTGGGGGATTTTTTGTTTGTTTGTTTGTTTTATATTTCCCCTTTACCTCATAAGTGCCAGTAAGATTGAAAGCTAAGGGCCCTCTTGCTACCGGACTTCACCCCCATTACACCTACCAAGTAATAAAGCTTATGTTAAAATTTAACTACTAAACATATGACTTCTGTAATAATTTGTCATTTAATATTGCTATAAAATTTTGTTTTCTGTAGCATCCATGATTACTTATTTAAACGAATTAACAGTCCTAGGAATTCATTAATATTACTCCATGCATTTCTACTGGCACTCCCCCAGCCAAAGTTTAGGTCTAACAAAAGTGTAAGACTGCTTGAGACGGTCTCAGATAATGAACCCAATTTTGTCTTTATCATAAAAACTGCAATTTGGGCAATTTAGATTATATGAACAAGTAAGCTAGCCAAGTGATAGGTTAAAAAAGAATGAATAATAGTGTGTTAGTTAATCATGTAGCCAAACATAACACAAGTTATCTGTCACCCCAAATTAAAAAAAAATGGTTTTTATAGTTTATTCTTTAAGTTTTATTTTCTAAATTAACAGTGAATTTTTTTCTTTGTAAAAAGATACTTAGACATCTCATTGAGACTTACCTAAGAAGAACCTATTACACATCTCTAGAATGTTTCCAGAACACATACAGAAAGTTGTATTCAACTGGACCTTTGAATAAATTTCAATTTTACCCTTCCCTAATAAACATTAACATTGCCATGTGCTCTTAGGGAAATAACCCCACTTTAACTTGTAGCTTAGGAGATGTGAAAACAGTGACATCAAATCATGGCCACTACTAGGTCATCTGGTTCCCTATCTTGATTGACTTCTGCCCATTAATATTAGAGAAAAGCAGAATGAATCTATACATTTAAAGAATATCACCCAGAAAATTTCTACAATGCTCCCTCCATTAACTATCACACTAATAATCTTCCCTTCACTTAATATATTAGGTTTAATTATTAATCATCTAGCCTTAAATAATAAAGTAATAACGTATTTTGCTTGTACTTTTTAATTGAGTTACATACAGGTTGAAGAATGATGCAATGACTGATTGTTTCACAGATATCTGTACTGGTCTTTTAGTTTTATTTTCTTTATCACTATGTATGCTAATCACACAAAGAAAACTGATGTAGAAAAACTTCTTTTGATCAGTTATGTAAGATAGAGATTTTTTTTTCCATATTGTGTCTAATGCGGAAAAACTCTATGAACAGTTATGTAAAGTTTACAGTTTGTAAAATATAAAATAAATATTATATAAAGCAAAATTTATTTTAATATACTAAAATTTGATATTGTACATGGACTGAGAACAGTTGAAATGTCTGCCTTTAAGGTACACGTTGATGATGTTTAACTCCCTTGCCCCCATAAATGGGAATCAAGGTACCTTGTTTTTATTTTTATCTCTACTGGATCAGAAGACCTTTACTTGGACAAGGGGTCCTTCACTGATGGCCCTTCTGGTTTGTGATTATGAAACTGATACTGAGGTCTGTATGAGAGAAAGTGAGAAGGGAAGGGAAAGATGTTTATGAAGTACTTAACCTAACCTTCCTTCTCTATCTACTCACAATAAATAATATTTATATCCTCCCTCTGAAATACAGGCCCTGTTTATAACTATCAGAGAGATGGGAAGCCTAATTTATTGTGCATCAGGTACTGAGGAACTCAGTACTATCTATGTATCTGTTGTTTTATTAAATCATGTACTTAAACAGACCAGAGGGTGTTCTAAAGAAAAAAAAAGATCTGTGAACATACTTAATACAATTTGCAATTTCTCTTGAATTAGTCCTTTGTTTTTAATTTTAAACATTTCGCACATTAGAGCTATCAGCAGGACCCCAAGTACCTAAATGCCCACACTTCCAGTTCACATCTTTTTTAGGTTAATCTACCTGTGGTGGGGAATGCTGAATATTTTAATCAAGCAGCAAACTGTGGTTCTCCATCTTTCTTTCATTGTTTTTCTACTATATTAATTCTCAAGAAACAAATATCTCATCGGCTTTGTAGGAAAAACAGACACACACCAGCTAGGTGAAATCAAAAGGAGAAAATTACATCATAAGAATATTTCTGTATTTCTCACATGCCCTGGGCTCTTGCAACAGTTTATTACCTATATGAATAAACTTTGAGAATATGATATGTTCCTCTTGGGCCTATTTTAATGGAATTTAGTTATGGGAAAACTTTCCTTTTAAGGAAATCTCATTCCTTTGAAGGTAGATTTCTAGGCTTTGATCCCATGGAAATCACTAAAATGGGACTTCATTGAATATCAAATATGCCATAGAGTAAAGGTTTTACTGAAAAGTATTCCAAAGGTTGTACCCCCAAAATGGCTTGATCGCAATTACATGTCCAGTTATTGTATTTATCAACCTTTAAATTTCCTGCTTTAAACACCCATGTTATTCTTTTGGGGGGTAGAATTGCTGTTGTGGCTTACCAGCTTTCGTGCTCACAAAACTTCCTTATCTTTCAAGAAAATTCCGTATTTAGTCTTTCAAGATCACAAAGTCCTTTCAAGTAATACACATCATATGTGCCTGCTTCCTGCATAATGACCCAGCCCTATGTTCAGAAGTACTACTTAGTACTATTCATTTTTTAATAAAATGAATTATTTTCTGCTTTAAAATTTTCCACATTTGTCTTTTTCTATCATGATCATGTGCAAAAAGAGAAAGTGGCAAGAGAAAATCACATGCCTATACACCTGGAAAAAATTAGAAAACTTTAAATTTACATTTTTATCCTCTAGGATGTTAGTTTTCTTTGGCATTTTTCTCAAGATGAATAGAAAAATAACCTGATTTTCTATTTTTAACTTATTTACTTTATCATTTTAAGCAGTGTCTCATTTTTTATATGTTCCATTAGTATTTGGAAATACTGCCTAACCCAATTTCCTTAAATGGAACTTTAAACCATGCCTTTTACATTTTTCTCATAATTCAGTGTAATTTACTTGCACATTTGGGATAAATCTAGATAAGAGTAAGTCTTTAATAATTTTGCACAATCGTCCTTTGACTGTGTATAAAATTAGTTTTATTTTCACCTCAAAAAAAATTGTCCTCTGGGAAACCTAGGTTTAAAAAAAAATGGGAGGAGAGGAATGACATCTAAGTTCATTATGAAGCATTTTCTTCTGAAAGCATTACTTTTGGATATAGGAAGCTGTTTCAGGCAAACATTCCTCTCATTCCCCCCAAAAATGCCGGTATGTGAATTCTACAGTACAACTTTAATATATAAATGAAATTTCAAATAATTGGCATGATTTTGTGATTAACGGTAAGATTACTAAATATGTGTATTGGTCTTAAAAAAAATCAAACACTAAAGAATTGGCATAAGATTTAAAGAATGAGAAAGTATGTATTCTTAGCATTACAACTCAATAACAGATATAAAAATTCCATATGCATTTAGTTTGTAATTACCACCACTTATTCTGTTTTGTGATGATTATTCAGTTTTTCTCTTTATTTTTGGATTCCATATATTTGTTGGCTACTGAACTTTTGACTGCAGGTTTTTACAGGCATACATCTTTTATAAGTAGGTGTATGTCTTATGAAATCTACAATGTAGATTTCATTATCCTTAATGTTTCTCTCTTAATTTTTTATTTAACAGTTATTTATTTAACTCAGCTTACTCCTCAAGGTGTTGAAAATCTCTGATGGTGTCTGACCATAGTAATTGGAATTCCAATTGCAGTCTTCTAAAAGTAGTCATTACTCTAGACAGGATCTAGTAGAACTTGACAGGAAAGGTTCAGCCTACAACTTTTGACCCATCTTGCTTTCTATCACTGACTGCTATTTTTTATATATCTTAGTTCCTTAAAATTTCTTTTGTCTTAAATTCTCATGTGAGAGAGAAAGGTAGCCAGTAATTTCCTCAGCTTTAGGAAGGAAAGGCACTAATTGAAAGATGGTCCAATTACTGAATGTGTAACAGCCTAATTGTACCAGACTCAAAATTAAAGTTGCCTTAATGAATAATCAAATAGCAAAGAACAATAAGTCAGAATCTCATTTCAGGAAGTAGTGTTGAAAATAATACAGAATATACTGAATTTTTCCAAAAAATATATAGTCATATCTTTTCTTTTTTCTTATAAATAAAATTTTACAAGGAAGCAAATGAAGATACCCAGTGTATAGTATAGGAACAAAGGCAACAAAGTTGAAAATTTGGATCCCCAAAAGCAACTCCTTTGTTTTACAGCTTTCTCTAGGTTTAGATCTCTATTCTATGAATTCATTAAAACAGTCTATGATAGATGTTCAGGTAATTTACACATTCCTAATCACCCCCCTACAAACACAAAGACACTTTCATTGAAATTTCTTACAAAGGCATCAACCTCCTATAAAACATGAATACAGTAAAATTTAGTTGCCCAGCCCCATATTTACCATTGTATCATAGATTTTTCTGTCAAATCACTTAAGAGCTCCAGAGTCTAATTTCCATATTTAAAGTATGGAATTCTTAGTATTACTATGAGGTATTGGAAGACTGCTTTACTAACTCAACTACAGAGATGATTCCAAAGCATGTCAGAGAAGAGTTGGATGTGGTAAAGTTACAAAAGAGAAGCAGCCAGTAATAAACAAGATGAATTGAAATTAATAAGATAATGTTAGAGTCAAGTGGAGAGTAATGTTGAAGACTTCAGTGTATCTGAATGCAAAGTGTGTGAAAAGCTTTCCCAGTCAGGTAAAGAAGTAGAAGTATGCAACGTTTGTGTCACATGTTTTTGTTTTTTTAGCACCCACACATTGTATTTAGTATAAAGGTAAGAGCTTGACCAATAATTAAAAAAATTCCTGTCTTAAATCTATGATCATTCTTTCTACAGCAGTGCACTAGTGAGCATGCCTCCCTCATCACTCAAGAATGAACCACCTCTCATCAGGCTTCCAATCTGATATTTTCACAGTCAGCATGTTGCTTCTAAATAACATATTCAGGAAAGGCACATACTTTTACAGCTCCCTTTTCTGTGCAACTTTATTGCTTAGTTTTGAACCCAGCTATTCATTTCACAGAATGACTTTGTAATAGGTTATATAACCCCTATACTAGATGGAGTTCTTGAAGCTCAGCAAAGATTTTGCCTATTATGTCTGGAACCATACCCTATCCTATATGTATCTGCCCACTGAACATTTAGTTTCCCTTTCCTAATGATGTGGGAATTATTTTTTGCTTGATACTAGCTAACCTGGAAGAAGCATGTTTTGGGGATGCTAAAGTTGAATGTTAATATATTCAGTACTTATCACGTACTCTATTAGCCAAATTATCAGGATGATAATAAATAACTTAACCCGAACCCTTAACAATGAAATCACACCTAACCACCTAAACATGTTCCATCATAGTAATGAATAGCTGTGACTTCACTGCTATTTGTTTTTTGATGTCTTCAGTGGTCATTTACTATTGCCATTTAATTAGCTTATCACCTTCTTTATTCAATGTAAATGTATTTTTCCACCGAAACTTAGGCAGATGAATCTCATTTTATTTGATAGCTAATTACTTTTAGTGAATGTGGTAATTATCGGGCTGCTCAAGTGAAGGATGAGAGGGTCGGGGTTCCCAGAGGTATAGTAAAAATTGGTTAAAATGAGTAACAGAGTAGGAATCTTGCAAAGTGTGTCAATTAGAAGTAACCACTGTTGTTCCTTATGATGTTTTTTTCTAACCATCTGTCTTTCATAAGATGAGTTCTTTTGTATTCCAAGTAAAATGTTTCCTAACTGTGCAGATTACATTCCTCAGTGTTTATGGGGGTGGGGTGGGGTTAAAACTAATATGAGAAAAATTGTACACACAAGAAACTGGCGCAGGTGACTTGTCTTGGAGAGTGTAAACTTTAATTTTCCTAAGGTTCTGTGTCCACAGTGAGTTCTGTTTAGGGGTTAGGCACCTAGCCTTCCATGTTGCTCGGTTCACTGACAGTGGGTGTATCTCTGTTGTCATT
>PVHY01011237.1:16660-34160 GCA_004024945.1 Uropsilus gracilis | reverse complement strand
AGAGGGTACAAATACAATATAAATTCAGTTCGTTTGGGAATGTAGTAGATTTTCCTTCCTTTTACATGCTCTCCTGGCATTAGTTAAGCTATTTGCTAGTGCACTACTGCATGTGAATAAAAACTACTTAACCGTTTCAGGCAGGTCACAACTCTTTTCCTTCTTGCAGCAATGACAGAAAACCATTAGGATAAGGCTAGATTGTAGCTTCTGTGCTGAAATCAAATATTCAAAAGGCAAAACATTTAACACACCACCCTGGTACCTCTGAGACCATGTTTTAAGTTTGAGGCCAAGTTCAGGTCCCTGCTAAAATGAACTTCCTGATCTTGGTTCCATCCCTAGTGGTTACTTGTCCACTTAGAAAAACTAAACATTAAACCTGACTTTTTTGTTAGCATAGAAAAGCTTGCAGTGTCATGTAAAAAGATATGTTTCCTTCTGTGCAAAAGTATTCCCACAGTACTTATTGTAGGACCAGAAGCACCTTTTCCAAATGCAGAGAATGAAAACCCATGGTGAGAGAGGAGATATTAGAGAAAAGTGTTATGTGTTTTTGAACCAAGCTTAAGTGTTTTAAAAGTTCATATTACAGCAATGAATATGGTAAACTTAGCCAACATCTGGGTCACAAAAGTAATGTCATAATTCCATGTGATTTATATTTTACTCTTCAAGAGAGAAACAACAAGCTCACTACTGATTAGAACTGAGATGGGACCCCCAAACTCTACATTCACTGTGACTGGCTGGGGGTCAAGATTCATGTCTCATTTTCTTAAAATAATTTAGCCATTAAATACCTAAATATCTGAGGCATGGTGCCTGAAAACATTAACATCGCATAGTAGATATTTAAATTTAAGAAAAAGTTAACCTCATTTGTAAATATTCTTCTCTGTGTTTTATACAATGAACTTAGTCTCTACTCTGCCAAACACCACATCTTATGTTTGTCATTTAATTTACCCTCACAGGAACCTCCTAAAGCAGATGATCTGAGTCTCCCCCTTTCTGCAAAGGAGCAATAGAAAATGAGGTTCTCCAAAGGATACAGCACAGTTAGACTTTAAGGACAGGTTTATCTAAATCTTCTCTTGTTAAGGTGCTGCTTTTAATATTTGAATGCCTTACATGTGATTGTATATTCTAGGTCTCCATATACATGAATTACATACAACTCCAAACATACCAGGCTGTCTTAACTCTGCTGTTCTACACTAGAGGTACATTTAAGACCGTGCATGCTCATGCTACCAACCATATGCTCCAGTTTGATCTCTTCCCTGCCATTACATAATCTGCATTCCAGTCAAGTCAGACTCTTCATTTCTGTTTTCTGAACATGCTTGGCTATACTCTATCTGGCTTTGACTGGGAGGCATATGTATATACTCTAATCTGCAGAACTTTAATTTTATTTTTCTTGAATCAATTCGATTTCTGTTTGGATTCCTCTTCCTACTGGAATTGAAGGGCATTAATAGAAGTCAAGTAATAATGACTGCATGATTGACAGGGAATAGTGCAGAATTTTTAAAAGACAAGCAAGTCCCTTGTTCAAAAATTAAGAATTTCAAAGTGATGACAGCCTTGAAACAGGCACTGGACCTTCTAAGTAGAGTTCTGTGGGCCTACATGGGTCACATAAAACCCAAGACATCAGCCTTATTCAATATTTGTTTCCTTTATCTCTGATCTCTGTGGTAATCTCTAAATTCTCAGGGAACTTAAACTTTTGAGGAACTTGGAGGGTAGAAGGTATCTTACCTTTGGCGTCCTCTACCCATCTTTCTGAACTTCATCATTGGTCCAAATGGTTTGCCTCATCCATTACATTCTGCCTTCTAATATGACCTACTGCAAAGCATAAGAGAACTTTTAGTTAGTCTCAGATCTAAACACTTTCTCTTCAAATCTACCGAAAGGTATCATTTCCACTCAGAACTATGCTTGGTAGGAAACAAAGGACCTCCTTTGTAAGGGTCCTACAAAGGACCCTGAATGCAATAACTATGCATTCAGCTTTCTCCACCTGCTCCCCACTCCCTAGTCTTGAGCATCCTTGGCAGTCCAGCAGACTTGTATCTTACTCATGTCTTTTCTATGCTTGAAGTCTTTTTTGTCACTTGGTTGTCCTTCAAGACTCAAGTTTTCAATCTTTGAAAGTGAAGCAGAGATCCCATTTTCTCTCCATGTTCTACTTTCAGCATCCATTGGAAAAAATATTCTGAAATAATCTTTCAACTTCAGAGAAATGAGATTGAAATACTGGGAAGAAAAAATAATAGTTGATGGTTTTAATACATTATCTACATATCCTCAGGTTTGTCAAAATATGTATATATGACTCCTCTCAGGGGGTAGTGAACTGACCATTCCTTAGATACCCAATTCCAGTTTTAGAAACAAATTTTATTACCAAATATCCCTTTTATACCAAATACAACAAATTTTATTACCAAATATATAAAAATTAAGATACACATGTGCGCATGTGTGCGCGCACGCACACACACACACACGGAGTTCCAGAGCTTCCTCTTAACTGCTGTTCCATCCCTCTTCTTGAAACTTTTTGTCTTGATAAAATTTTCATCTAGAGGTGGATATCATGAAACAAACCTTTTCATTCCTAACAAATGTTGAAAAAACTTCCAAACTTTAGCCTCTTATCCAGTTACCATATATACCTTTAACTCCACTTTGCTTCTTCTCTAACCCAAACACAGTTTAAAGTGTCTCTCTCTGTGTCTCTTGTCTCTATTTCTCATCTTTACTTTTCTTTTGGCCAATAAAATTTGCCAATACTTCAGTATTTTATAATGTAGGGTACTGTCACATACATTAAAATTACATAGTGTACATGTATTAATAATGTACATGAATTCATATATATTGATAATTCTGAAACCAATTATATTGGTTATTAAAAATATGCTAACACTGTAACAATAGTATAACAAAAACTAATATCTGCTTAGAGTTTATTATATATACACACCCTTCTAAAGACAATGTATATTAATTTTCATGAAACAATTTTTATGGTACAGATAATAAAGAAAGCCTATGATATTGTTGGCAGTGTGACAAGGACATCATATCCTTGGAACATCTGTCCCAGAGCTCCTCAGGGTCCTGGTGATATCTTTTCTTACTAACAGAGAGGTACATGATCACACAATCTCTTAGTATACTTTCAGTGTTGACAATCACATTGGAAATTTTGCTTTATAGGCTATCTTTTCAATAACAATTTACCCAATGTATATGTAAGAAATGAATTATGTTAAAATGTCTATTCAATTATTTTGTTATTCAGTTTCCTAAACTGGAGTTGAATTGGGGCCTAGGGAAGAGAAAACAGGCAGCAAATGTCAGAGAGACACACATGGGAAGGAACTAAAATTGGAACTGTGCTGTGCTGGCATCCCTCTGAAAGTGACTCCAGGAGACAAGAACCCCTGGAGCAGGAAAGCTCCCTCAGCCCCAGGTTCACTCCCCTGGTAGAACAACTTAATGGAAGCTGTGTTAATGCATCAAGGGGACAAGGACTTTACTTCCTAATCTGCACATTTGCTCTCAGCTGCAGGCGCACCGCAGGCATCCCCTCATGAGGTTAACATGAAAATGAATTGCTCCCACTCTGATGAAGTTGGACCTTGATGTGTGTAGAAATATATGGAGAGGAGCAGAGTAAAAGGTCTCTCTTAGTGGTGGCATAAGAAATCTGTATTTTTGTCCCAATAACACATTCTGAACAGGATTCTTATATAGCATATCCAGTTTTGAGAAGTTACTGTAGATATACCAAAGTTCCTCCTGAAGAAATGAATACTTTGAGATCTATTGAAGATAAGTTGATGGATTGTTCTATTCATTCATTGATTTAAGAATATTCACTGAGGAGGCAATAGCCATTTTTTTTCATTTAGCAGGAGTTTTTATTTTATTTTACTTATCTTACTTTTTTGATCTTCAAACTGCATGGAATTCTAAGTAGGGGAAATATAACCAAACATATAGTTTCCAGGGACCACAGTGATTTCTGTCAGTTGTTCTGAGGTAATTATTAAAATCACCTCTGACACTCTTGAATAGAATTCTGGTTTGGACAATAAATAAAATGAACCTGGTAAGGTAGGGACTTAACCATGTGCCAGACTTTATTCTGTCAAAGCTAACCTGTGCCTTAGCACTCAAATGTCTGGTAAAAGAGCAGTAGTTTGGTTTAGAAATGCAACATTTCCATCCCGTGTCTGGTTACTTTTGTTTTCTAGCTCTACAACCTAACTCAAGTTGGGTTCATTGTTTGCACATTTACCAATTTCTTTTTGAACTCAACCCTTTCTTGAAATATATTGCTAAAGACATTCAATAAACTGACAAAATTCAAACACGGTTTCTTCTCAACCACTTCTATTAGGAACACCAGTTTATTAGGGAGATCTGCTTTTCAACTCATCACAGGCACAATTTATCAAATACTTTACCATTGCCTAATAGTGTCTCAGTTTCTAATATCTCGTTTCACTCCCTATTGTCTGACCATTAAGCTAAAGTCACATATTTTAGGTTATTTATTGTCATGCCAAACCCATTCCAGATTAGTGTATGAAGACTACTGATTATTGCAAACAACTACAAGAATCCAATCACTGAACAATATAAAAATTAAGTCAGAGAATAGCTTCATCAGTGATGATCTTGATCATGTAACCCTTCTGGACTGCCTCCTCAAAGAAATGACCCAGAGATCCAAGATATTTCTACTTATGGATGTGCTGTTCACTGCATTTAGAGTCTTTGACTTCTATTCCAGTCAGTGGATGCTTAAGAGATAGAGTTTGTATGTTGGGTAGGGTCTAGAAGTAAAACACATTACTTCAACCTCCCTCACATTGGTCAGAATTTATTTCAGTTACCCTCACATTACTGCAAGGATTGCTGATATAAAGATCAAGCTGAATGACAAGAAGAAAAGGAACCTGAGTGCATCAGTTACTAATTTCAGATCATTTGTAGCACCCTAAAAAGAAGTCTGTATCCATGAACAGTCACTCCTTTCCCCTGTCCCCACACCCTGGCAACCATTGAACCACTACTAAAATCTGTGAATTTACTTATTCCAGAAATTTCAAGCACATAGACTCACATAATATGCAAACCTTTGTACCTAATTTCTCTTGATTAACCTAATATTCAAGATATATCCATAATATAGGATGCAGAAATTTTTTTAAATATTAAAACTGATTTTTTATAACTGTTAAAATATATAAGCATGTGTACAATCATCTATACATACATACTTCTCTGTTATCTATGACATTAATAATGCTAGAATAGTCATCTAATTTTACTATTAAAGAAAAAGGAATAAATATGAAGGAAAAACAAAAGTTATGTTTTCATGAAATTCTTAATACGAACTAAAAAGAAAGTAAAAAATGCCTCCAGTCCTGATTTTTAAATTTTCTCTCATGGTGTACTGCTACTAATAATCAACACTTACATAACACTTCAGAATTTCAACACATCTTTATATTGAATGCCAAAGGTAACACCTACTGCAGAAATTATATGTTGTGCTTTAAATTCTAGGAGACTGTAGAAATAGTATAAATAGTACTACTATTTTTTTTTAGTTGTTATTATCACACATCCTAAATATAAGTTAATAAAACCTCTAGTATTTCTGTTAAAATGCTTCTGTGGCTAGAGATTGGCAAAAACCCACATAGGAGTTTGCTTTTTGTTTTCTGTCTTTTTTTTTTTTTTTTTCAGAGAAAATCATTGAGTTGAGTTAACTATGAGCAGTCACCAAAAGAGCAGCAAGTTTTCATTTTACTTGAAAATTTTCCACAAACATAAGAAGGGACATGACATGAGATATGATATATAATGTCATCATCACAATCAAGTCTATTTTTTGAGACTATTTTCAATGTTTTTTTCAACCCTGTCTTCTAGGTACTAAAAGTTATTCTCAAATTGCAACAAAACTCTAGTCTCTTTTTTGTAAGAATCTTACCAATACTCTGTTGAGATATAAGTTAGTGCTATTATTACAGGTGAATCAAGAGATGATGGCAAGTTAAGTGACTTGTCCAAGGAAACACAATAAATCATATGTAGATCTTGGGAATAAACCTTGACTTCCCTTTAATACTTTTCTCTGTGATATCTTGTGGCCTTTCTGCACCACTGAAAGTTTTCTCATTAACCCTGCAGTTAATTTTCATGTTATATAAGGTCTTTTCCAGATGCATAAATATAACCTTTTTTAATACAATTTCTCAGGCAATGTAAATTAAAGAAATCCACTCCTAATAAAGACCAGAGAATCTACCTTATCCACAAGATATAGGAGACCCAGTAACTTAGGAGTAATGACTTCCATGTGCCCCTGGTAACTGATACGAGGTTAACACATGGCATAGCTTATTACCCTCATTATTGGGGACTGATACATAAATACACTGGGACTACTGGCTGTAGTTTTTCAATAATGGGAGCAATGTGTGGAATAGAATATGGATTTCTGAATGAAGTGCCAGTTAAGAAAGACAGTTCTCATTTCTGATACTAAAGACACCTTTTCCAAAGAAATTACGTTTCTCACACATCCATTTACTGATGTGGATAGGTAAAAACTAGATAGCAGGACAGTAAGAAAGAAAGACATTCATATAGCTCACATCACAAAGTATCAGTTCCCAACATGTTATTAACTAAACTGGGTGACTTTTTCTCCCCACTAGTTTCATTGTGTTCTTCTACAGCTCAGGAGAACAGATGCATCTCAAAAGCTGGATCCATGGTGCTTTGTTATCCTTCCTGACTTGAGCTATTACCTGTTATATATAACAAATGCATGTATTGCTGCTTCTCAATAACATTGCACCTGCCTTTTTATAATATTTCTTTACTCTTTCCCATCTTAGCACTCAAGTTGCAGAGGTCAATTTTTCACTTTCAGAAGGGAACCCTGTTCCCAGAGAAGGTAAAATTTAATTTATATTATAATGTTATCTGTCAACATACTCCTGAAGAGAAAGAAAACAAACTTTCACATCATTAAAATGGATTAAATAATACTTCAGTATGAAGTAACTATATTTAGGAAAGTTCATTAGGAAATCCTGACAGTTCCATCAAGAACTACAAATAAGTTAGTTCTTAAAAAAAAAAAAAAAAAAAAAAAAAAACCTTGCCATTTGAAATAATGTGGGTGGGTCTATGGCCATACCACCCTGAACGCACCTGATCTCGTCTGAAATAATGTGGGTGGAACTGGAAGGAAAAATGCTAAATGAAATGAGTCAGAAGAAGAATGTATATGACATAGGGGAACAGCTCCTCAGATGCATGTCACCACACTACACCTGCCACTAAAGCACCCAATAGTTTTTTACTCTAGACCATTGGACTCCTCCTTCCTCTGATTTTCTGACCTCCCCATTTTGATTTTTCTGTATTTCACATATAAGTGAACCAAACCAACGGAATTGACAAAATTAAATTTAGGAAATCCAGAATAAACAAAAATAAGCAAAAAATTCCTAGATATATGTCTACAGAATGAGTCTATAAGAGGAAAAGAGAGAATGGGGAAAGCAGGGTAGCAGAGGAGAGAGCAGTCTAATAGTCTAGTGTAAAAGACTTGTTGGTGTTTTGGTGATAGGTGGTGTGGTGACATGCATCTGAGGAGCTGTGAACCTGTTCCCCTAGGTCATATACAGTGTTGTAAACCAATGTCACTACAAAAAAAAAGAACTATATTTACATATGTACATACTTGTCCTACATTTTATGACTGAAGGAAAAGTGGCCCTTTTAAGAATGAGAGGAGATTCTGCCCTGAGCTATAAAGCTTTACAGGTGTCAAAAAAATGAAAAAAATAAATGAAGTGCTGGAGTGCCCTGTTATGATTATTAGATCAAATATATGAAGCAAGATATTCCACTTTATGGACTAGGAAAAAAGAAACACATTTTAGATGATAGATTGATGTATAGGATGGATGGATGGATGGATGGATGGATGGATGGATGGATGGATGGATGGATGGATGGATGGGTGGATGGATGGATGGATGGATGGATGGATGGATGGATGGATGGATGGATGGATACTTATTTTAAGGTAGTTGTCATAAGGAGCTCAAAGTGACCATGTGGCAGTTGATGGAATCATTGCTGTGTCTTTCAGTTGAAACATTCAGTGAAGGACTCTAGCTACCAAAACTTAAGGTTTTGAAGATAAAAGCAAAACACTTGTTATTACGAGGGGTAATAGTGACAAGTGGAAATCCCATTTCCACCTCCATATTCCTGGCCCTTGAATTCTGGCTATTGGAGAAATAGCACTACATATTGAACACTGATATAGATGCACACAGCTTCCTTCAGAACACTCCCAGTTTTCCAAGGTTCTACCACTTACCCAGTGCTGTAACTATGTTTTCAGAAAACCATTCCATTGTTTTATCAAGAGAGCTATTTCAAAATGATGGGCTAACCTTATAATTTCAGTTACCACATTCATGGTTCTATTGTCACACTTCTTTTGCCATGAAGTCAGCTCTTTGACGAAAAGTCAAGTTGTGAGAGAATGCTTAGGCTGGGCAAGGTATACTGGAAGCCCATGAATGGTTAATTTGGTTGAAGCATGATATGAAGTCAAGTCAGATCTAGATCCAAGGAAAGTGTCTATCCAGGAAATTGGTCTACACACTACCTCCACACATTCATTCTTCATCCTAGGAATAAAAGCTGACCTACACAGTGAAATCATATCAGCCGCTAAGAGCTGATGGAGAATTATTTCAATGTGATGGGCAGTATAGACTGAAAGAATTTTGAATGAGCAGATTCCCTTTGATCTAGAGTAGGAACATATTTCTGTAACTTACACTACTACAAAAAGTACATTACAGAAGAATTATTGTTTTGTATCTAGAAACTGTATTCTATTACCTTAAAATTAACTGCAGTGTCAAAGAGAAATTCCTGTGCCTAAGCAAGATCAAACTCAGAAAAATGTCTTGAGGACAATAACGGTTTATACCCAGGCATATCTTTCATTTCAGTGCACCCTTGAACAAGTTGCTTTTATTGAAATGTTTATGTAACATTTCAATCCTCATTTGAAAATAAGGATAATAGTTATATAGTGTGTGTTTCCCACCCTTTTAGTGAGGATTGAATAGAAGCATGATTTAAAACATTTAACTTTAGAGCATGGAACACAGAAATTAAAAAATTCCTAAAAAGATATAAATGCCTATTTGATTGGGCATTAATCCTATAAAGTGATTGACAACTGGTTCTCTTTTATGGATGAGGAGGCTGATGATAGATGAAATCAAATGACTTGCCAAAAGTCAGAAAAACTGCTCAAAGTGATAAAGCATCATATAGGATCCTATCCCTACAATCAAAATTTTTTATATGTTGAGCTGTGTGAGAGAGACAAAAACAGGATAGGATAAGAGTTATAAATTTCAAAGTATATACAGGTTCACTGTAGAAAATTTTAAAAGTACACAAAGTGGAAAATTAGTTATTATCTATTGCCCTTAAATTTTTCATGCAAAAAAGTAATATCAATGGTACTTAATAACAATGATAACATATAAGTAAATTTAGGGAGTGCTTTTATTAACCAGGGTTTTTTTTTTTTCTAGCTATTTCACATAAGCTAAACTACATGGCCTGGACAAATAGGTATTATAAAGTAAGTACTATTCTTATCTTCATTTGCCAAGGAGAACTATG
This sequence comes from Uropsilus gracilis, assembly GCA_004024945.1. Lineage (NCBI taxonomy): Eukaryota > Metazoa > Chordata > Mammalia > Eulipotyphla > Talpidae > Uropsilus > Uropsilus gracilis. Next base: position 24,374 of record PVHY01011237.1, on the reverse strand, counting down.
AGGCCTGAAAAGATCAACCAATTTCCCAAGTCTCTAGTTTCAGTAGTATAGGTGATCATACCTAGGCCAGCTGACAACTGATCTAGTACCTTTAGTGTCTAGGCTGGTAACCCTAAGACAGACATATTTTTTTATGTTGGAAGCATGCTGCAAACTTCCTTGTAATGTAAATTTTCACTACATCCTATAATGTCAATATTTCCATGTCATCAAAATTGCTTCTGCAAGATGATGTTAATTGGCAACATGAATGGCCACTTAAAAAGTACACTTTTATTTGTGTAGGCTTTTTTTTTTTTTTTTTTTTTTGAGACTAGGTCTCACTGTTTTTGCCTGTGGAACCGCAGGCTCATGTTGCCTGGGGTACCACAGACTCAAGCGATCCCCAGCCTCAGCTTCCCAGGCAGCTAGGATTACAGGCACGCGCCACCACACACAACTATTTTTTGGGACTAGGTCTCACTGTGTTGTCCCACGTGAGACTCGAACCGCGATCCCTAGCTCCAGCCGCTTCATAGGTTGAAGCTTACAGGCACACGCCACGGAGCCCAACTTGTTTAGGCATTTTTATATTTCTGATGCTTACACAATTATAACTTGTAGCTCTCAAAGAATACCTTAGTATAATACATCAATGAATAAATGACTGAATGTTTTCATGAGGCAGAGTCTGAGAGTGGAATTGCTGTATGGTTTTTGAGAACTTTTGTTACAGATTGTCAGTTTGCATCTCAAAATGTGGTACCACTAGCAAGATGAAGACACTGTGAAATCAGGTTTCTGAATTGGAAATCAGATTCTACCTAAGGCCACACCTGACATTGAAATCATTCTGCTTATTCCAGTCATTTGGTGGCAAAGAACAAGTCTGAGTCTGAACCTCAAGGAGCTTTCTTTTTATTCAGATATAATCTGCATTTGGAGCACAGCTATAAATGTGTTTGTGTAAATCTAAAGGAATGAACTGTTCTATCTATTGTGCAAACAATGGGCTCTCTTTAAGCCCCTAATACCAAAGGGAAAACCTATATTCTTAAGCCTAATTTCTTCTCCAGGTGTTTGAACTGAAAAGGGTAGAATTCGCATATTTGAAAAGTGGATTATAATAGATGATTCTACTACACATTAAGTAACCTAGGTTTATTATTAATCTCAATAACATATTTTCTTCTGCTGTATCCCTCTTTCCAGAAGAAGCAAAGACAAGCCATCTTCCTGGGGCACCCAAAGGCAATTCAGCTCTAGGTGCTCTGAAAACTCTCTGCCTCTCAGTTTTTAGAGATTTGTATTCAAGAGCTCTTGTCTAATATTTAGAGGTTTGATGATTTTGCTTAATGAAAAAATAGTAGCATCAAAACAAAATATACATAAATCAGGAATTCCCCCAAATTTCCTAAATTAATCAATTTATTTTTATGTTTTAGAATATGGCCATGTACCACAATTCTCTGCTTGGATACAGAGTAGGGTGCAGTCTCACTGTGATCTTCAAGGTTTAGTCTCACAGTGATCTACAAGCTTCCATTCCCATTTTTAAATAGCTTATTTCTTTTATTATTAATTTCACTAATTTCACTATTTATTGTATGCATATATATATAAACATTATTGTGTACTCTGGGGTTTTCTCATTTCCTTAACACCCGTTAACCATCTTAATCTTTTGTGCCCTCCACCTCCCCTATTTTCCTTCCCCTTCCCTCTCTCTTGCTCTATTGTTCAGTTCTGTTGGTTGTTTCTAATTTTTCTTATTTGTTTGTTTTTTTTCTTATTTGTTTGTTTCCCTATATCCTTCATATAAGTGAGGCCAATACATATTTCTCTCTTTTTTTTTTTTCCTGGCTTCTTTCTGCTAACACGAGTTCTTCTAGCTCCATCCATGTTGCTGCAAATGACATATGTTTGTCCTCTTTGATTGATGCATAATATTCCATCATGTACATATACCACATTTTTTTCAGTCACTTATCGGTTTTGGGGCATTTGGGTTGTTTCCATATCTTGGCGATTGTAAACTGCAACAAACATACATGTACAGGTATCCTTTTTTAATTAGTGTCTTCATGTCCTTTGGGTTGATTCCCAGTAGTGAGATCGCTGGGTCGAATGGTAATTCCATTTTCAATTGTTTGAGAGTCCTCCTTACAGTCTTTCATAATGAAATTTCCTAAATTTAAATTGAGAAATAGGCATCTGTTAACTAGCATAGAGGATTTCAAAGATGAAATTTTGATGAAATTTGATTGTTTACTTTGTTCCTATATAAGTAGACATACCTACAGACCTATCTATTTGTCCTCATGAAAATCCTACATCTCATTTTGTCTTTTAGTGCAAAGATCAATATAAAGATGAGAAAGAGTAGTTCAGTCTCAAGTGAGGTTTCACAATCTAGAGATGATCATTTTTAAAAGAATTGGTAGGAAAATATCAAGAAAAAGACACTTCTAGGGGTTTCATGCTCCAGAGAGAGAGAGAGAGAGAGAGAGAGAGAGAGAGAGAGAGAGAGAAATTTAAGCACATCACCACCTGAGGAAGAGTATGGACTAGAATTTTCCTTAAGTGGTTTCTGTCTTTCAATCCAGCAATACCACTTTTGGGAATCTACCCAAAGGATACAAAAACACTCATTCAAATGGGCACCTGTACTTGGATATTTATCACAGCACTGTTTACAACTGCCAAGACATGGAAACAATCCAAATGCCCCCAAACTGACAAATGGTTGAACAAGATGTGGTATATTTACACAATGGAATATTATTCTGCAATCAAAATGGACAGATATAAAGCATTTATGATAATATAGATGTCCTAGAGGGAATAATATTAGCAAAAATAAGTCAGAAAGAAAAAGACAGAAACCATATGGTCTCACCTATAGATGGACTATAGGAATAACAAACAAAAATCCAGGAAAGGGAAAAACAAAATAAGATGACAGTGGAGCTGGGGCAGGCTGCTAGGAAGGGAGGAGGAAGGGGAGAAATTGGGGAAGGGAGGACCACAAGATCAAGAAGAAAACTCATGGATGATAGGGTAAAGGGAAAACCGTGGGAAATGCAATGATGTAATATAAATATATATACACATAAATTAAGCAAAAAATGATTAATGAAACATTTAATAAAAATAAAATAACAATAAGAAACAGTGTCATAAAAAAGATGTTTCCATCCTGCATTTGCCTCTGTATATTTAAAGTACTTCAAAACCTTGGGGAAGATTGTCAAGTCTCTGCACCACCTAGATGCCAAAATATATTTACTGTTATGTCTGGTGCTCAAGACCTTTATGCAGTGATACTCAAGAGCCTAAGTTCCCTACAGAGCGCTGGTCTCTGAGGCCAGGCACTGAGGAGTTAAAGCAGGCTGGGGTGCAGGGACAGCTGGAGATAATTACTTACAATCAAAGGACAGGCAGAAAAGCAGCAGGAACAGCAGGGTGAGGTGTTCTGCCTGGCTGGATTATAGGAGTCATCTGGACAGAGGCAACTGGGCTTAAATACTAGTAAGGGAATTTTGCACTGTTTGATCTTATTTTAAGACCTAAGAAAGAGATTGGGATTGGTTTGAATCTAGTTTAATAAGCCCAAAGGTAGACATTCCTGCCATAAACAGCTTGAACTCTCTTGTCCTGTAAATGGGGATATAGGAAAGATGTGTTAGAACCAGGGGGACATTGTGTATTAAACACAAGATCAAGTTTTACTTCCAAAGTTCTGAAGGATAATTTTGTACTTCTGTCTTCAAACATGGACAATTAGTCTAAAATCCTGGATATTTGATTTTATTCTTCATATTCTTTTACCTAAGGTATTTACACACAACATACCAAATTCCAATTTTTTTTATCAATTCACTTTTTCTGAGGTCTTAAATTATATTTCAGCAACTGCCATTTTCTTTCATAGGGCCAAGATTCATGAGGCAAATAAATATTTCTTCAATGAGAGAATGTATTGTAGCTAGCACTATTTTAAGAAGATATCAGATCTCTGAAGTCTTTAAATTGGATTTTCTTCTCAGATACGTTTTTTTCTATTTAATAACTTATATAAAATGGATTCACTGCATTATGTCCAGTAACTGAGCCTTGACTCTTGAAGAAACCTTTCCTATATAAACTCCAATCTGAAGCTATGATTGCTCTTCTTTTGATTTATCTATAATGGTAAGAAATAAGCTCTAAACTTTACAACACTGAGTACTTTATCAGGTAACCACAGAATTAAGCATACCAAGCAACTTGAAAGAAAGCATTCTTACTTCAAACCTGATGGCATTCGATGTTACAAGATAAAATGGAAAAACACCTCATGTGCACATGCCTGGGGCAGGACTTATACAGAGAGTAAAAATGACAGCCTTTTCATGTATGATACAGAATTTGTGGGGGGCAAAGCTCCATGGTGGAAGTCAGAACTTTAATACACAAAAGCACTGTCAGAACTTAAGATGTGTCTCCCTTCCTTAGAAACTGTCAGTGGTTCCCCATTGCTTACAGGATGAAGTCCAAATGCCTTAGAACTTCTAGCAACACTTTATGGTTATGTTTCAAATTGGCCACTGCTGCCTCTTCTTCCCTTTGGCCATCTTTTCCTTAAATGCCCGTGCTCCATGTAGCACTTTAAAATGCCACTTAAGTTCCTATATTTGAACTTTTGATCCAGTTATAGCTTTAAATTCTAATAACCTACCTTAATTGCACAACCTGGAAATTTTCTAGGCTTAAGAGCCTAGCTCAGAAATCTTTCCTTCCCCAGCTAATACCCCCAACCAATGAACAGAAAGTTTTACTATTTTTATTCCTTTAACCCAAATAAAGATCTATGTCTTACCTCACTGGTCCTGAAGAATGAATTGATTCTTTATTGGCATATCCTATACACTATGCACATTTCTCATGAATGTACATACATGATTCATTCTTCCAATAATTCAGGAATTAATTTATTCTTGCCTTTGTTTTTTTAAGTGCTTATTAAGTATTTTTTTGCATAGCAATGGCCAGTCACTGCTCTGAATTCTGGGAATAAAGCAGTGAATCAGACAGATTGACCATCTCAGGCTAATAATCTAACCACTACCTTAAACTTCACATAATATGATTATTTCCACTCTCCTTGGAAAAGAGACAACTTCTTAATACTCTGAAACCATGTGACTTCCTTAGACATATATCTAAATTGATGCTCACTGAGTTTAAGTAAAACTTTCATGCCTTATGGGAAATGCCTCATCGAATCCTCACAATAGCTCGGTGAGTTGGACACTCTGTTCAAAGAAGACAAGTCACCAGTCTAAGACCACATGTTTTTAAGCAGCAGAGATAAAAATTGAATCCACATATATCTGATGCCAGGGTAAGGTGAATGAATGAATGAATTTGTATTCAGTGTTACAAAAAAGTAGCAATTTTTGCTCAATGCACCAAGTCAGGTAAATAAGTTGTTGATTCCTTAATGAAAAATAATTCAGGGAGCAAAATTTCCATTTTTTTTTTTTTTTGAGACTAGGTCTTGCTATTTTTGCCAATGGAACTGCAGGCTCATAATGCCTGGGTTACCACGGACTCAAGCAATCCCCCAGCCTCAGCTTCCCAGGTAGCTGGGATTACAGGAGTGCTCCACAATGCCCTATTTTTTTGGGACTAGGTCTCATTGTGTTGCCCCGCATGGGACTCGAACCACGACCCCTAGCCCCAGTCACTTCATAGGCTGAAGCTTACAGGCACCAGCCACTGTGCCCAGCTTGCAAAATTTCCATTTTTAATTATGGAGGAGGGAGGAACTGATTTCTTGTGCTCAAGGAGTTTTGGAGCTAATGCTAAAATTGTGTCTCTTAGATAATTTATCATGAAAGCTAGATCTCCTTAAAATAGTTAAAACTGATCAGTTACTAATGTAACCATTTTTAAAACCCTCTATTATAATTATTTCAGACTGGCAAAAGAGAATAAATCCACTGAAATAAAATAGATAAATCACTGTTATTCTCACCTTGGAACATTTTCTCTAAAATTGTCCATATAAGAAGTACTCCATTTCACATTTCAGGGTCTGCCCTGATGGCTTTTGTTTGAAGATCCACTTTGAAGCCATCCTTTGGTCTCTTGGTGATGCAGCCTCACGATATTCTGAGAGTGACTGTCCTGACTTTTCAAAATTTCCACCAATAACTACCTCCAAACTAAGATTTATTTTTAAAGAAAGTATATCTTAATTTTCCCATCAGATCATAACAAATAAAGTCTCTAAAGTTGCTAAAAAGATCTTTCCAATCCTTTCCTTCTATTGTTGTTACAGATATGAAGAAACTTTATTTACTGAAAGAGATTTTAAAATGTTAGGAAGACAAAACATTCTCGGTATCTAGGCATAGTGCTGTTATGATGGCGCATCAAAGTTGGGTGTGTTTCCTGATAAATTTTTGTAAAATTCTTACCATAAAAGGAATATTTTTGCTTTGTATCATTTCTCTTAGAGCTACTATACTTTGTTAGACATAACTACTAACAATAATATGCAAAGTTAATGTCTCCCATTTTACTCACAAAAATGACCATAAAAATAAATGTTCTGGTCACTCCTTTAACATAGTTCATTGATTTCCATCAGAATACAGAATTCATTTATATCTTTTGATATTTGCATTTTGCCTGTAACTCTCCTACATTATTTATTGACTATAATAGTCTTTAAAATTTTCTATGAATACTAATTTTCACAGGAAGCTGGGGATAACCTTTGCTGTTGGCTTTGTGTTTCTCTGTGGCAAAGATCATTAATGTAATACTCCAAGACTCTCTCCAAGCCCTTAATGAAAGAACAAAGAAACTTCTCTGGCTGCTGATATCCAATTCAATTGTTCCTTCCATTCTTAGTCTAGGATTTCCCTGTATGAACACAGCAACTGGTCTCCATGAGTGTGAATAGCTTCTTGCAGAGTTTAAAGTCTTCCATCTGCCCAACCAGATAGAATAACTGAATTCAGAGGTTGGGCAGAAAAAAGGACTGTCTTTTGGAGGTTCTCATCCAAATTTCAGTGTTAGTTTGAAACAATAAAAATATGACTTGCGAGGCAAGACTTCTTTCTTAAAATTTAACTAGCAAAATAATTCAGAGCAAAATGTGAGTAGTATACTTAAGACTCTAGCTCTAAAATCCAATGACTATTTTTTTTTTTAGCTTTTGTTTCCCTGGTGTTCAGAGTCAAGCTCCCAAACACATCTCCAAGACCAGTGTCAAGGATCACATTTCAGTTAATATAAATATTCTATTGTAACATCTGCCACCACCATATCTAAAAAATCATAAAGGTAAATGACAGTTGCATGAGAGCCCTTAAATTCTTAGATATCACATAATTAACTTCTAGATGGCATTACTATTAGTACTCCAGACTGAAGTAAGAGACTACTTTGTCTGAACATAAAATTTGTTCTACTGACATTTGAATTCTGGGAATAAAGAGTTTTACATCTGATTTTGCTTTCCTCTAATCTAGCTATGTGAGGAATGATTAAAGCAAAACTTGATATGTGGCAGAGTAGGGTAATGAATTGTGATATATTTCCAGTCAAATATTCTTATTCCCTTGGGAAATAAATAGATTCTGAGAAGGTGGGGTTCTAATAAAATTCTTCCTGCATTTCATCTGCTCCTGCTTCTGGTAAAACCACCACCACCACCACCACCACCACCACACACACA
>PVHY01011237.1:0-16560 GCA_004024945.1 Uropsilus gracilis | reverse complement strand
CACTGTGTGGGAGTAATGGGGCATAAAACCAAATATTTATTCTACCCACTGAGCACCAGTTATAACTATAGTTTAGGAAAGAACTCCTCTGTACCATCCGCTAACGATGAATGCACCTTCCAGATTTTTCAAATATGCCTGGTTTGAAGATTAGTTCTCAGTAGGAGATTCCTTAAACTGAAAAGTACTGTGAATAAAGTTTATTTGATCCTCACCTCATCTTTACTTAAGTATGGAAAGAAAATATGGTAATGTATTTTAAGTACAGCTTTCATTCATTTTAATAAGATAAAATGCCTATGATGATCTTACAATATTGGAAAGATATTTATTTACAGCTTGATAGTTTTTTTCTTTAAAAAGGAATATTTTGGTACGATTTAAATCAGTTCCTACAAAACAGATACTTATTACAATGTCACTGACATAGAAGGGATTCTTTCACTTTTATATTTTGATGATGCAGTTAACACTTATATTTTTTCACTTCTGTACACTATTAATTTCTCAAGTCAGAGAAATTGTTGACAATACATGGTATCTTTTTAAAGTTCAATCTTCTAAATTCATCTACTTTTTATCCAGTGAAATAACAAGGAGCTTGTCAAAATTTACAAAATAAAGACATATATCATTTAAATCATATCACTGCATATATTTAAAATGAGAAGAAAATTAAGTGGTTCAGAATGTAAAAAAATATTCACATTCACGTAACTTTCTTCATTAAAAACATATACAGGTGTAAATAAAAAAAGAGACACAAAATAAATGTATTGCCTGGTACAGTATGTAAAATTTCTCTTTTAAGTGTTTATATATTATATTTTTGCTATTTAAATCTGTTGAATACATTTGCAAATGGCATTTTTGAAAATCTGAGCTAAAAAGCTTGGGGGGTTTAATGGACCCAGTTTTATAAACCTTATATATTTTGTTTTATTATATTGGCTTTAGCCTTGCAGTCACATAAAATAATATTAATAAACCATAGGACATTAAATTTTGAAATTTTCATTTAAATGTATACTGCACATTAGTTTTTCCACAAATTATCTTACTTAAATTATTTTTAATAAACAAAAACAGCATTGGGTGTGACAACTTAACTGTAGGGTAAATGAATTCATCAGACTTTTTATTCTTCTGCCATTGACCTCTATGACCAGCACCTGTGGTATTGCACCCTCCCTATGAGTGTATACCTGACCCAATGAATGTGAGCATGTGTAAGTGGGTGCACCTGGGCTTAGAAGAAGGCAATTAAAGGACACCATCTCTCAGGGGAGGAGAGCAGCAAGCATGGCAAAGAGAACATGAAGAAAATGCCAAAGAGAGAAAAGAGGCCACAGAAAGGATGTGAAGATTGCTGGGGAGGGAGCTGAGTGTCTCACCCCCCTCTCACTCTTGATGTGACCCTGCCCTGCCTGGTATGTCTGTGTAACTGATAGAACCAATAAAGAACCTACTAAGAGCCTGATGCTAGCACTACAATTGCTGTCAGAATAGGATAGTTGCACTACAGTTGGTGACAAGGATGGGATTTGTTTAACACAGAGAGAAAAGACATGCCAACTGGCATAGATGGCAGGACGATTGGCAGAACTGATTCAGCAGGATATGACAAAGACAGAAAAGGATTCTGTAAGTGGAATCAAGGATGACTCTGGAGGTGCTACCAGTGGACCGGAAGTGGAGCAGACCTTGTGTGGAAGAGAGAATGGCCTAAGAGGACCAGCAGAGTCTTCAGGCAAGAAAATGAAACCCCAGCCTTCATTTGGAGCTTGCCAGTGATGAATGCAATGAAAACACCTGGTAAGAATTGAACAAACATTTCTGCTAGAAGGTGGGGAAACTTTGGAAGGTTGGTTGTTATGTCTTGGGACCCTGGGAGTGTATGGGATAATTTGTAAAACCCAGGAGATAAGCATTAAGGGATGGCCAGGGGGCCTCAGTGGCCAGAGAGGACTCATTTGCTTCCTAGTGCTCCTAGGAACATAGTAGGCAGCTATGTCCCAGCCAGGTAGCTATGTGAACACAGGCAGGATGGCAATGGCCCCTGGGAGTGGGGGTGGGGGCAATCGTATGAGTGGCCCCAGGCTGGCCGAGGGAGGAAGCCTCGCCAGGTCCTATGCATCCACGTTGTAGATGTGAAAAAAGCCAACTTAGGTAAGACAAAAAGCTGGTGCCAAGGTAGGAAACTCCTGAGCAGATGTTAAGTAGCTGAAGAAGATGCCAGAGAAGGCAGCCTCTTAAAATCACCCTTGATGATGTCCCGTTCAATTCTGAATTAGATGAGATGCTGAGGTACCCATCCTTGGGGAATGGCTGGGGAACAAGGTTTGTGGTGAAGACCACAGCCAGAGAGGGGACCAGAGAGATGCTGCATGTGCATCTCTGGTCCCCAACACAAGTGCCTGTGAAGAGGGTCTGCATGTCACCTTGGTGGTTGGGGGACCTGTAGTGAGAGTATTCCTGGGGACAGAGCAATGTATATGTCTCAGAGTGCATCCTGAAGGTAGATGTACTGTGTGGCTTGTGGTGTAGACCATAGCCAGAGAAAGCCAGGGTGCTTCATGGTTTCTGGCGAACGACAGTAGATTGCCATAAGTGGACTAGAATGGTTCCCTGTTGAATGCAGCAATGCTTTTCAGTAGCAGATGTGATGAATCATCTGCTAAATGTCAAATTCTTTGCCTGTTATTTCTAGGTTGGTGTGCCCTAACACTTCAATAGGCTGGGCTTAGTTGTGCATGGTTGTATTTTGTTTAATTTTGCTGGTCATGTCTATGGTGTTCCAAATTTGCTAAGGGAAACGCGTGGAAGAAGAATGCCATGTTGATTGTGCAGCAAAAAGGGGAAAAGCCTGAGGGGGTAATTGTAGGGTAAATGAGTTGGTCAGGCTTTTTACCCTTCTGCCATTGGCCTCTATGGCTAGCATCTGTGGTCATAATATAATTGAAGGAAACAAAAGATAATGGGCTAAACTAATTTCATATTACAGAAGAAATCAGTAACTTCCAGTAATAGGAGAAACTAAAAGTTAGTGTGATAAAAAGAGGAACTCTAAAATGCGTAACTATTGTTTTCATTACTTTTCTAGATATAGAGCAAATACTGGATTTATTTTCTTGGGGGTAGGAGACATGCTTAAATAGAATTGAAAGGTTAATATCTAAATTTGTACAAATGGATATTGCTAGAGTAAATACTTGTTTTTTCTTAATCAAGGTAACATTAGTTTACATTTTTGCTAGTGTATTTGAAGTATAGGCTCCTCTCCCTCCTCAAATGTTGCTACCAAACCTTGTCCACCACAAGATACCCATAACCACCACCACATTTCATTGTGCTCCAACCTATGTTGCTTGCAATTCCTGTCCCTTCCTCCTCCTCTTCTGGTAACCTTGGTTCCATAATCAGTTTTCTAAGTTCTTATTTTGGTTTTATCAGATTCTCTATTTTTCACATGTAAGTGACACCATGATTGGGTGCAGTTTTAACTACACCCTATATCAACAAAATTTTATCAAATTACCTTTTTCAATAATTAAAGTGCTTAGCTCTTATCAAAGCATTTAGTTAAACTAAATTTTTAAAGATGCTGCTTGGGACTCATAAAATTTTTCTCATTTAAGTCTTCCTAAGTAAAGGAAAGAGTCTGGTTCTCATAGTATGTTCTGGGAACATATAAAAGCTTCATGTCTCTAGCTTTACAGGGCGTGGAGGGAGATAAAGCTGCCCATGGAGCCCGGAAAGATAATGAAGGGGTTTATACATCATGCTAAGGAGTCTGGACTTTATCTTGTGAGTTAACAGAGAGCTATTAAAGACTTTTAAGTAAGGGATTATCATGATCAGATTCCTATTTTCTGGCAGCTACATTGTGGAGGAGAACATAAGGAGGACAAAGACTGGAGCAAAGAGAACAGTTTGTTAGGTCCTGCTTACTCTCTTTTCTCCCTTCTGCCTTGAAATTCCCAGATACCAAGACTTCAGATTCCTTCTTTCCAGGGGCTACTTCAGGGGTCTAAGTTTCAATTTTCCAGTATGTTGACCTTGCATCCATTTTGTGCTGAAGGTTGACTGAATTTCAAACTTCATGAGTTTCACTCTGATCCTTCCAACACTAGATCAAGAATTACTTTTGTATCCAGGTCACCCAGGAATCATATCAAAAAACAAGATCTATTATGGGTAAAGGACCACTTCTATGTTGGGAGGATTTGAAAGACCCCATGGCATGTGGTCAAGGGATGGGGTAATATGTATATGAAAATTACAATCAAGCTGCTTAGATACGTTTAATAGTATAAGTTTCTAGTTTCTATGTTTTTATAGTGTATTTCTCATGAAATGTCTTGATAAGTGTGCAGAATTCTAAAAAGTCATCTGAGAAATGAATTGGAGAAGAGAAAATTTAAAAGTGCATATATAAAGAGTATGCCTGGCAAAAAGAAGGCTCAAACGAAGAATAAATATTAAATGCAACAGAGTAATTGCCAGTTATGATTCTAAAAGCAAGCAAGTATAAGGGTGGGATATAGAAATCGCCTGTCTCTGGTCCTAACAATGTGCGTGTTTCTAGGTTAATAACTGCAGAGCAACTAAATTACAGACAGCCCTTGTTAATAGCTGTAAGTCTTAGAAGGTAGCAACTAATGCTGCCTAAGTGAATTGCTAGAAGACACTATAATTAAAGAACTCATTAACTAATACCTATGTGATCTTTAGTGTGAAAGCATTGTCTCTGGATCATTTTTTTGTATCAATTGGAAAATAATGTCTGTGACTTTTTGTCTTTCTCACTAAAATATATGGGCAGAAGCAGAGATGATCTAGTAAATAATAAATGGAAGGGTTTGAAATGTGATTATTAATCACAGTGGTGCAGCCCTTATTTCAGAGGGAAACTGTTGCAGATGCTCATGCCACTTTGGATCTGTGAGAATGTGGTTTTGCTGAAACAATTAGTATCAGTGAATCTTTGTCTTTGTGAGAGAACACACAGGGCCCATTTCTTGTTCTGGTGATGGCTGTGAGGTAGTGAGCAGTTGACTGTTTAAGGATCATGAAACCACACAAGAAAATACCCAACACTGACTCTACTGGCAAGTATTGAGGTCAGTGGGCTGATGCCACCAGACAGCAAAAGTAAACGAGATTTTGAGGAGTGCTGGGATTTAAAGGTACCTCTTTTCACTGCTCAAACACTGAAAGCTGGATCAGCTTCGGTTCATGGTTTCAGAGTCTGATAGTTCTCCTGTTCACATAAGGTAAAGCATTAATCCTAATAAGGGTTGCTTCCAAATAGTTTATACACTTAGTGTTGCTTCCAGCTTCAAACCTTAATAGCTGAGAGATGATGAGGATAAGCTGCTAGGTTTTAGAGTGCCAGATCTTTGGGCCTGAAACATTTCTTACTTCCTTCCTTTCCTTGTAAGGCCAGGACACTTAGTCTTCCAAGTGTCTGTACTAATGAAATGCAGGTCTAGTATGCCAAAAATGTTTTGAATGTAAGAGATTAACGAGAGAGAAAACTTTTGTGAAAGGAGGGAAATGAGACAGGAGAGAGCCCCTCCTAGTTGGCATGGTTTTAAGGAGAAGGTAATCTTGAGGTCTAAGAACATGAACAGAGTGAATTTTTTAAGACACTTCACTCTATTGGGAAAAAATGAACAAAATATTTCAGGGGCTGAGGCAGCAGCCACCCAGGAAGGCAACATGAACTTGGGTGACAGATGAGCTGTAAGGAGACTGTCTAAGTAAATGAGGGCAAGATTAAGCTATCCTACATTTATGTCTTCTCTCCAAGTTACCTTTGTTTTGTTTTAGGGCTAACCATAAAGGAAACCCACTGACCATTTTGACCTTTCCTTCCAGATTTGGCATTTGGAGGAATAAATCAGGATTAGCATTGCCATTAAGCTTCAGACATGGTATCTTTAAGACAAAAGTAAGACTAATTCTGGCAGTTTAGCACTTGGGACAATATTGCGTTACGAATTTGGAACAGTAAGAATTAATCAGTAGGAGAAACTTGATGTTCCTGTGGGTAATACCAATCTCCCCAAATATTTTGACTATTACTTGTTCAATGAGCTGGGAGGTGGGAGGTAAGGAAGGAGACAAAGATTTGTGCCTTGGTAACTTGCCAGCACTTAGATGTCAGCTAACCCTTTGAAAAGCAGACTTTTTTTTTTTTTTTAAATAAAAACACTTAGCAGTGGTCAGACTGATGAACATATTTGGAGACACTGAAATGATGTAATAATGGCAACAATGTTATTTTTACAGAACCAGTAGAAAGGAGGACAACTACCAGCTGCCAAATTCATTGGTCACATTGATCTCTAATAAATCCTCGGTGAGCCTGCCCAATATTAGTCATAGGAGTTAAGCTTATGAATCTGTTTGGACTTATGATACATTACTTTTAGTTGGGAGGGTAAAAGAAAATCATCTGGCATATGCTAAGAGGAAGGGTAATTTAGTACATTTTCTTAATGTTTTGAAAAGCTGTGCTGAGACCTTGTTTGCTTTTTTGGATGAATATCTTACATTCTCAGAAGAAAATGGCAATTTCTCATCAGAAAAGGATGAAAGCAGTGAACCTTAGGAAGATATTGTTTGTAAAACTAGGTTCTCAGAAAAGATTGGAAATATGGGATATAATTTCCATATACACCAAATTCACATTTTTAAGACTGACAAAAGTGTAATATTTCCAATGAATGTATTTTTGTTCTCCTAATATTTAAATCAATTTCCCTCCCAACTCTGTTAGCAGATGATACTATTAATATCCCTGTTTTATTGATGAAAAAACTTATTTGTTATAATTTGATAATTTCATATAATCAAATAAGCCATACAGTTGGTTAATTATGAAATTGGCATCATGTATTGGGTCCGTTAGAATTCAGAGCCCACTATCATAAATGTGAGGCTAAATTATAGATTATTTCATCTCTTTGGAGGTAGTAGACTGCATGATCAGGGGATACAGGGCTGAAGTGGTACAGATCTATGTTCTTTGATTTAACACCTGTGTGAACAGGTTCTAAACTTTATATACCAGACAGAGGTGATAATTATTCCATAGAGTTTTTGTTAGGAAAAATGCATTACATAGAAACAATATACATTCACTATAAGATTTTGTTGGAAGAATTGGAATATATATGGATCTATATATAGACATAGATAGACATAGATAGATAGATAGATAGATAGATAGATAGATAGATAGATAGATAGATAGATAGATAGATAGATACTAGTAATTCCCAAACTTGGACTCTACTTTAGACCAATAGATTATCATATCTGGGAAGATCACAGAGAAAGAATTCCCACCTATTATCTCTTGTAGTTTTGGGGATCAAGTACTTTGGCATATAATGCCTTTGGGTTTTTAATTCCTTTTCTCTTCCCCAAACTAACCAATTACTTAAGTAATTTGTTAAAGGTCATCCATGCTACTGCTCTTTCTAGATCAGTGCTGCAAAGTACAAATTACTTTATTTTCTCCTTGATCTGTAAAGATTAGTGATGCTGTACCAGTATGTCAGATAAGCTTCAGTTCTAGTTCTCTCTGGCACTGATTATAATTGGTTCAAAGCACACATGTAGGAGAAAGATTTTCTGAGTCCTTCCCATTGAAATTGCTTTCTTTAAACAGGCAATACACTGAGAACCCAAAAGTAAACCCTCTTTAAAGTCCCTCTGCTATCATCTGTCAATTTTTTTAAAATTCAATTCAGAACTTACCTATTCCAGAAATTGTCACTTACTAATTGCTCTGAGATTTTTAATTGTGAGTGACTGTTCTGGTTCTTGGTTATATGCAAACAGTTCTTAATAATTGCAGTTTAGTATATCTTTTCATCTAGACTATATAGTCCTAGAAAGCAGGGAACATCTATATTTGCCACATATTAAATGTGGATGAAGGGTATAGCAAGTGAAGACAAGTTTTTATGTATTTAGATGCTAAGTTATATTGTATTTTTGATAGTCCATGAGCCCAATAGGTGAATAACACATGTTCAGGATAATCATCTGCTGCCCAAAGAGACTCACATGTGACTATTTCTTACTTTTTTTTTTTTTTTTAGGCCAAAGCAAGTCATTACAAATATCTGGGGAAAATAAAAATATTTTCTTTTCTGTAACATTTCTGTCTAGAACTTGTTCTCAAAATCTGTTCCTTCCTAGTACATGAACATATTAAGCCCTATCTAGCATTTTTCAACTGTAGCTCATGATTTATTACTAGATCAGGAAATTTATTTAGGGGACATGACCATCACTTTTAAAACATGAAACAAAATAGAAAATAACAGATTATAGGCTTAATAACAAAATGAGTTTATGAAAATTGTTATTTTCTGTACATGTACAAGGTCACAATGAAAATATATTTATTATGACTTATTGTCAAAAAAAGTTTGAGGAACAATACATTTAGTCAGCACTCAAATTTGAGAGTAGACAGTCTTTGTAAGGATACAGAAAACGTGATACCTGCAACATGTTTTCCCACTGAGGAGAACTTACTCAACTCCCTACTGTGGTAACACTTTAAGTTCAAAATTAATTATGAAGGAAGACACATCAGTCATGCTATGCACAAAACTGTATTAAGACCTCACTTCAATGTATGTATAGAGTGGGTTTCCTAATACTTTAGACCAAAATACTAGGAGTACATACCACTCTTCTTATGCAGAGCTGGGAAGATACCAGTCTTATTGCAGAGAGCTATGTTCCATTAAACCTGTCATTGGATTCTACAGAAAAAGAACTCAGAAGTGCTCCTTCTCTCAAACTCACGAGTAATGTACTACTCACTGCTTCTGCAAAGGGGCAAAATTAGAGATAGACGTCTAGGTGAGAGGTCTAAGCAAGGAGTGTAGATGAATAATATATCTAGCGTATTATCCAACTATTCCTATAAATTTCCTTATGTACACTCTTTCTCAGTAATATTTGAGATATTACTGCCTTCTCCAATTTACCTTTCCTTACTTGAAAGTTTTACGGTCATTTGGGGTTTTGGAGTGTGACAATTCCACTGGGGAAAATAAAGAGTAGCTTATTAGTATCCCTACTTTTAGAAATTACTGCTTCACATAGAAACTGCTCTTTTTTGTGTATGTACCCTCCCTGAGAAACCGGGGTGGGGGCAATTCAACCTCTGTTCTCAAAAGAATGAATTGGTTCAGACTGAAATAATTACTAAATTAACTCTATGGTTTTGCCTGCACGTAATCACTTCTTGAACAATTTCCTGACTCAAAAGATGCAGGACCACTTTATATGATACATCTTAACAGAGGCTGTGCAAACGGAAAATAAACACGTCAATAATGTTGGAAACATAGTATTTCAAACAGCAGAATAGCATTGCATCAATTGTCTCTAGTTTTAGCATAAATGCCCTTATCAAATCCCAGGAAAAGTTATTAAAAATCAATCTTCTCATATTTTCTAAATAAATCAAAGATCAAAGAATCAAGTGAATCAAAAGAAAATAAATCCAGTATTCTTACGTTCAAGAGAAATTTGTCAAATTCTAAAAGTATTGCTACCACCAGCTATTTTACTCTGCTCTCTCTTAGTGAAAAGGCAGTTTAGTGCAATACCGAAGTAAAGTTGTTTATTTCCTGAACAAAGGGGGTTTCTTCCCCTTTACCTACATCCTGAACAGTCTTCTGTGGGAATATAATTTCTTTAAGCCTCAGAATTAATTTGAAGAGTATTTCCTATACAGAACCAGTAGCTTATATAATCATTTGTAGAGCTGAGGGAACTAACACCAGGAAGCTACTCTCAGAAAATCTCAAGTATAACTCCTAAGGAAGTCACACCTTTCCTTGGTCTAAGCCTAGTAGGTTATTCTCAAAAGAAGCCCCAAGCCATGAGAAGCCACTACTGTTGTTCTGAGCTTACTGCTTCCAGTGGTTTCTCCTTGACTTCCTACTTCATGTGAAAGCCTCTCACTGGAGAAAGTTACAGGTCTAAAGCTTACCCTGGCAATAGTTCTACATCTGTGGAATTTTGAAACACAAGTAAATTGAGTCTACAAGGCAGTTATCCAAGTAAAATGTTTTTCCTAGAAACCAGTATTTGATAAAAATCTAGACTCTTGTGACAGTTACCAGAAGAAATGCAGTAGTATTCAGTGATTTAGTTGCCAGTAAGTCTAGTACAATTACACAGAATTTATGTCTTGTGAACATGAAGTCATTTGGGAGAGCTCTCATTTTGAACTTGATGCAGATATTTATGCAAAGGAATATCCACATATGCGTAGTCTTCACTCTCAGCAGAACTTTTGATACCATTCCTTTGTTGCAAAATTTAGGTTTTTCCCAACTTCTTTGGTTTTCTTTTCATTCATATTTAAAATCTCAATTTGTGTTACCTTTAGACTTTGCATTCTACATTCCATTGCTGAACATACTAAGGTCCCCTCTAATCACATAGTTTTCATTCTATTTTTTGCTAAAAACATAAAATTTAGGGCAGCACTGTATATACAATAAAATTGAGAGGAAAGTGCAGAGATTTCCCATATACCCCCTGTCTTCACACAGGCACAACCTCCCACATTATCAATATCACCACAATGGTGCACTTAAAAAAAAAATCATAATTACCCCAAGTCCATAGTTCCCCTTAGGATTGACTCTTGGTGTTGTACATTCTATGGGTCTGGATAAAAGTGTAATGATACATACCCATCATTACAATATCCTGGAGAGTTTTTTCACTATTTTTATCCTTCTATTTTTAGGAACCAGAACTTCATACTGCTGTTGATAATGAAACTAAGATCCATGAGTTCTGACTTCTAAATTTCCACTGGAGAATGACCTCTACCAGATTGCTCAACAAAATTGTATTGGAATTTTGAGTTTGCAGATCTCAAAGTCTCCCTCTCTCTTTAAGTCTTGAATAATTCACAAACTTTAATGCCAGAAAAAAATATTTTCTTGTGTTTTTTTTTTTTTTTTTTTTTTTTCCTGGAGCACTGGAACATGATTCCTGTGTTCTCTTTATCCCCATTCTCACACTAGGGAGATTCAGTTGTGCTTTTCATAATTAACTTATACTTGTTCCTTCTTTTGCTACCACCTATAAGCCTCGCTCCTCTTGACTCTTCCACCTTCCTTTGCAGATATTTATTTTTCTAACAAACTCCTCTACATTTTGCTTTGCCCTGCATTCGTGGGCTACCTAGAAGGAGCATGAGTTCAGTTAATCATACATTTGCCAAAAGTACACACTTTTAAAACAATTATGTCTACTTTCTCCACCTCATTCCTGCATTGAATAATGCTACCCAGGAAACATCATTTCACAAGATGAACATCTAACCTAGCACTGAACTCCAATAAAAGAGTTAGTGAATCATAGTACTGAAGAGTTCAGACTCTGGAGTTAAATTCAATGAATTTTAATTATAATTACTTTACATATTAGCTATGTATGCTTGAGAAAATCATTTAAGTGATTGTGCTCCCTTTTCCTTATATGTACATCGGGATTATGAACAGTCCCTCCCTGTGAGGTTACTGTAAATATTTAATAAGCTCATGTGTAAAATTCTGAGGTTAGTGCATGAAAAATAGTAATAGGTATTATACATCATTTCCCCTACATCTTCCTGTACTCTTACTTTCCTCAGATACCATATTTAAAAAGAGAGAATAATATGCACATTCACTAGAACACCTTCACGTGCAGCTACTAATTGATGCTTTACATGATACATAGCTTTTCTCTTCTGATATACTGTTGACCCTTGAATTGCAAAAGTCTGATGTGAACACTTTTGATAAATATTGGAAGATTAATAGAGTTTTCTTACTCTTATATTACTCTTATAAGAGTTCATTACTCTTATAATAACTTTGCATTTAAAGATTTATTATAAGGACCATGCAATACACACACACACACACTCTCTCTCTCACACTCACACTCTCTCTCTCTCTCACACACTCTTCCTCTTCATTCCTTCCATTATCTTTCTCTTGCTTTCCTTGTCTCTCATAATTAGGGAAATCATGTATTAATCATTACAGGTAAATAGTTTTTAAAATTTTGTTGCAATGCTTTCAATACTGTATTATGAATACAACTGTAATGCTACACACTTTAAAAGTTTGTAATGATTCATTCATTAGTGTTTAAACTGAAATACCATGAATCAATCAGTATCAATTATACCAAGCTTTCATAATGCAATCTTATTGCTGTTTTTTGTTATCAACACAAGAATATCTGCCTATGTAAATAAGTATGAACTGCTTTTTCAACTTATATATCTATTTTAATGTCTACAAATTAGTAACATATAGCATCTATAGTATTTTGTATAAAATAATAGTGATGTAGGTGCTGACTGTTAATTTATCTTATAAACAGATGAGATAAATTTATTGTATCAATATATACACTACCTTACTGTAAATGTATTTTTCTTTATGGTTTTCTTAATAGCATTTTTTCCTCAATCTTACTTTATTATAAGAATACAGATACAATATGAAAAATGTTTTAATTGTCTGTTTATTATTGGTGAAACTTCCAATCACCCACAGGCTATCTGTAGGTAAGATTTGGGAGAGTCAAATTTATATATAATTTTCTGATCGTAGGTGCTTGAGCAATCTAACTCTAACACTAAGGGTCAGCTTTTATAAAACTAGTTGTCAGCTAAATCAAGCATTAGGAAATGATTCTTTACAGCTATTTAAGGGTTCGCTCCCCTGTGATTTTTCTGGATACAGTCTTCTTTAGGGGGAATCATTCCAGTGAGCTTCTGCAAATCTTGCCACCCTTCCTGTGGTAGTTTTTCAATTAAATAATTTATTTACATATATAAATTTCACATCTTGTGATCTCTGGGGTTCACCCTTCCACCCTCCCTGATCATTCCCACCCTGTCCCGGCCCTCCGTCCCTGAATTGTGTACTTTAATTTGGTTGTTAGCCTGTTTTGACTTTTCTTCATGGCTTTTTGTTTTTGTTTGAACACCAATCACCATTTCTGATCAAATAACATAATAAACCACTTTTCTCTGATTTTATTTATCAGGATAGCTAAGCTATTCTGATCACTCCCACTATTCATTCAACCTTACCTGCAAAGCCTCTTTCCTGTTCATATTGGTCCACCCTCTTTTATAAGAACTCAGTCTTACTCAATTTTTCTTAATTTTTTTCAATTTCCTATTGCTTATGTTCTGATGGGGTTTTTTTTTCTTTGTTTGTTTGTTTGTTTTCAAATCTAGTTCCTCTTTGCTACCTAAGCAGATTTGGTTCTTCAGTGCCTAAAATTCCTGGCACAAACATTTTCATTTGTCCTCTTAGCTTTGGATTTGAATAAATTTCATTAGGTTGCATCTCTCCCACAAGCAGAAAATGGTCTATCCCTTACTTAATAACCCTTTCTCTGTTAGGGGGAGAAGGGCTCCTCATTGATGCAGTCACTTTTCCTCTTCATCTCAGTTTGGTCATAGAGGGCCAACAAACGTGGTTTGGGTAGAGTCTCACAAGAACAATCATGTGAACGCATAATGTGAACTCTCAATGCTGTCTCCCAGTGATGTTAAATGCAGAACAGAAAAAAAAAATATTCACCTACCCACCTACATCTCTGTTGCTCTGTTGCTCAAACAGACCTATTGCTTCTGAAATCTGAAGTTCTTGTTGCAGGACTTGATAAAAAAATAAAATACAGTGAAACTAAAATTTGTCTATATAACTAGATACATACTGCATAATTGTCCTGACAGAATTCATGAGCAGCAGTTTATCAGAGTGTTCCAACGAATAATTTGCTTCACCATTCAAGAAGTTGCCACATATATACAGCTTCAAAATACCAGTATGAAATTCTAGAAGACCTACAAAGTGCTAAATAACTAAATCATACTGAAGCTGGGTGCCCCTCCCTCATCCTTGGTTTGTGACAGTTAGCCCCTCTCTCACCCTTGGGTTGTGGCAGTTGGTCCCTCCCTCTCCCCTTCCTCTTGCAGGGGGTGGCAGTTAAACTGCCAGAGGAGGCAGATGGAATAGGAAATTGGAACAGAAGCAGAGATAAAAAGGCAAGAAGCAGAGACTAGGAAGGGAGAACTTTTGGGGAGAGAGAAATTGAGAGAGAGAGAGAGATGGAGAGAGAGAGAGAGATGAGAAACTTGGGGAATGAAGAGAAGAGAATGGCAGGTGGGTAAAGATTAGCCTGAGTGACCAGGCTGGGCAGAAGCCCCCTGAAAGAGTGAGCTGGTGGTGGCAAGGAGCCATGGTGACCAGTAGAAGAGTGGCCAGTGTGGAGAGTGTGATGCTGCAGCACAAGGTGGGGTACCTGGCAATAGCCAGGGATTTGGAAAGCTGATTCGTGCATCAGCAATTGTGGAAGAAGTTTGGAGCACCTTGAAGAAGTGGAGCAGCGTGCAATACTGGAGAGAGAAAAACAACAGAGAAAGGACTGGACTTTGTGAGTGCCTACCTCTGAGATTTGGAGGGGCAAAGGAGCATCATCTTGGACTGTGTCTTTAGGAACTTTGAGACTGAGAATGGTGATTGGGGTAAGATGATTGGTCACTTGTGGCTGTAAGGACTTTTTGTTTTCCCTGTTGAACTCACTTGTTAATAAAATTCTGTTATTGAACTATATTTGAGTGGCAACTGCTATGCGTAGGTGACACGGACCTGTGGTTTGTAAGTTGGAGGCTTTTGCCCCCCTCTTCTTTTGACCTGCTTTTATAACTTCCTCATCAGAAGTAAAGATCATCACATTAATTTGGCTCTTAAATATGAGAAGTCACACTCATCTTTCAAGATTAAGAGTCTATATATAGTAAATCATATCCTGTAGCCATAAGAAGTAGATGATAATCACAATATAGGCTTGGTGTACATTTTCTTAACACAGTATTTATATTTAGCTACACTGTCATATTGCATGACCACAAACAGCTGAGTCACAAAGGATACCCTTGTAGGAGCTTCCTGACCTAAGAAGTTAGAACACAGAGCAGACAAGAACATAGACTTCATTGGCAGGCAGCTTCTAGAAAAGAACCTGGAAAGGCTTGTGTTCTTCCACCTTGGCAGTCAGAAAATACCATGAGAAGGTGTAAGTCAGTGAGGGAATAGGAAAAACCAGTGCTTGAGTCTACTAGAAGTTCCCTCATGGGAACATGGGGCTAGTTTTAACACTTTTTTTTAGACTTGGCTTTTAAAGAATTGCCTTAGTATTAAAAGGCTAAGGGGGTGGATAGGAATTTGGTCACCACATCCCGAGGTCTTTTCTAATATTCTTCTTCTGTTTTTAAATACAAATGATGTAGCTAAAAGCAAGTTAGCCATTTGTTCAACATTACTGTTTGTAGGCACATAGTAAATCACATTGGCCACTTAGAAATAACAGTGCTGATTTTTCTTCTTGCCCATTCATAAGACTATAAACTGAAAAAACTTCTAATTCCAATTCGGGAAAACATTTTTGAATTTTTTCTTGAAATTACTTTGAAAATCATAAGGCATCCTGTAAGTTTAAGTGTTTAATATATTGATTTTTTTCCGAATAAACCGTATCTATTCATAAAGCTAGATCAATGGGCTTATGCAAAGTTGTAAAAAAATAACTTTGGAATGTCTGATTGCTGTTAAAGTTTTCTCTTAAAATTTTCTCTGTCCTGGTAGAAGATTAAACCTAATTAGGTTGATGGATTGTTAAACACAAATGGAAACCCCTGCTCTTTGTAAATAATTGAGAAGCATTAATTATCCCAATTACCCATCTCAATTATATTTTAATTTTTTATTTTCCCTTCCTTCCACACTTTATTGTGTCCTTTCTCAAGAAAATTAATGAAATAAGATATTACATATATGTATTACCTATATAAGTATATATGCCAATCATTAGAGTTGCACACAAACTGATTCAGAAATATTTTCCTCACATATATGACTGATAGGATCACATATCACATGTGTTTTGCTAGAAAAACATTATTCAGATCATCACAGGAATTGCTTGGGAACTCCTAAGGAGACTCAAATGCTACTTATGATTAATGTCTGGTTAACGCTATTACCACTTGAAAGAAAATCATTTCTTACACTTTCTTCATGCAAGTGCATTTGAAAAGAAACATAAGCATCTACACCAAGTGGGAGTTATTCCTCACAATGCCATTACCTGGCACTGAGCTTTACCATTTATAAACTCTTGTCAAAACATCATGTCTAATTTCATTTGTGCCACGCAATTATTCTTTAATAAATAAAAAATAATTTTATCCAGAAGATTTCCTTTAAGTGAAACATAGAGAACTGAAAATAGATCCAAAACCTCTTAATCACCTGTATGTGTTCAAACGTGACTACTTTTTCCTGGGCTTAATATAAGACAAGTCACAAACAACCTGCTTTTTTAAAAAAGGGCTGGAGACTGCTCGTTGGTGTACATAAGTTCAAAACAAAAATACCTTACTATCATTATGAAAGTGATTTTAGGGGTGATTGTAAACCA
>PVHY01011236.1:22373-40196 GCA_004024945.1 Uropsilus gracilis | reverse complement strand
CCACTGCTCCCAGCCTGCATCATAATTTTTAATGACTATGCTGTACGATTAATTTTCAGTGAAAATCTAAAAATATCTACATATGAGTTTATCTTTTTTTCCCCCATTCTGTTTTCATCCTTAGTTGGTTAGAATCCCCCATGCTCTTGTGTTGCAAACGTGTTTGATTAATTTTTCTGATTTTTATCTTCATATTTTCTTGAATGCTTTAATATTACTTTACCTTTAAATTTTTTCCGGTACTTAAAAAAATTTGGGGCAGTGTTTGTCTTCAGATGTCTTTTATTTTCATTCTAATATTGTTTGAGTTAGCTTTTAAGGCATACTTACTTTGCATAAATGTCTCTTGATGGGGAAGAATCACTTCTAGTATTAACACTTGTGGGAATTGTTTCAAACTTTTAGTTTATTGTCTTAATGTTAATAAGCCTTTCCAAAGTCTGGTTTCTGGTCCTATACCCCCCAAAGAATACATTTGATTTTGTTGTTTTAATTGGATTCTGTAGCATTTGGTTTGATTCTAGATCCTTCAGAAAAATACAATTAACTTTCAGTATTCTTTCTAGTTTTTCCAGTGTTTTATAACAGTACTGCAAATAGTTATGCTATTATGTTGGTAAATTAAAATATTGATATATTATTCCAGGAAATAATTTTAATAAAATAATGTACCATTCATAACTATTAACTGTATTTAAGGAAACAAATGTTAATACTATATTCAGTTTTTACATAAAACGTTGTGGTGGTAGCAAAAACTGAATTTCTGGTAAGCTATAGATACTTGTATAGCTTTTTAAATTGTTATTGCTATTGCTTAATAAAGTTTTATGAACTTGTTAAATTTTTGACACATTTCTCCTTTCACGTGTGATTGCTGTAGTCTCCCAACACCAAAGTAGTCTTCAGTTATAGTCTAATGTGCTCCTCTCCCTTTCTGGTTCTCACCCTGCACACCCCTTT
This sequence comes from Uropsilus gracilis, assembly GCA_004024945.1. Taxonomy (NCBI): domain Eukaryota; kingdom Metazoa; phylum Chordata; class Mammalia; order Eulipotyphla; family Talpidae; genus Uropsilus; species Uropsilus gracilis. The sequence continues at coordinate 39,233 of PVHY01011236.1, read as the reverse complement.
CTGGATATTTGTGATCTCTGGTTAGCTTTCAATAGTTGATTTTAATATTTGTCTTTGTCTGATCTATATAGTACATATAAGAGACTCTGGTTTTTGTTTTTGCTTTTTTTGAGACTAGGTCTTGCCATTTTTGCCTGTGGAACCGCAGGCTCATGTTGTCTGGGGTACCACAGACTCAAGCTTCCCAGGTAGCTGGGATTACAGGTGCGCACCACCATGCCCACCTATATTTTTTTGGAACTAGTTCTCGCAAATGTGCTCCTGGCGGGACTCAAACTGTGATCCCTGGCCCCGGCTTTCTAGGCTGCTGCTTACAGGCATGCACCACCATGCCCAGCCCGACACTAGTATTTTTCTTTCTCCTTCTGACTTATTTCACTTAGTCTAATACCTTCCAGTTTCATCCATTTTGCCTCAAATGGCATACTTTTTTTTTTTTTTTAATTGATGAGTAGTATTCCATTGTGTGTATATACCACATCTCATTCACTCATTTGTTTTGGAGCATTTAGGTTGTTTTCATATATTGGCTATTATATGCAGTGCTGCAGTAAATATGGAAGTACAGGTTTCCTTTTGAATTAAATGTTCTTTGGTTTACACTCCAGCCTGGAGTGAAATTGCTGGGCTGTATGGCAGATTCATTCATTTTTAGTTATTTAAGAAACCTTCACACCGCTTTCCATAGGAGAATGGATTAGTCTGCATTTACACCAACTGTGTAAGAAGACTCCTTTATTTCCACACCCTTGCCAGCTCTTGTCTGCCCTTCCTTCCTTCCTTCCTTCCTTCCTTCCTTCCTTCCTTCCTTCCTTCCTTCCTTCCTTCCTTCCTTCCTTCCTTCCTTCCTTCCTTCCTTCCTTCCTCCCTCCCTCCCTCCCTCCCTCCCTCCCTCACTTACTTCAGAGTGATGGTATCTCATGTTTTGGTTTGCATTTCTCTGGTGATAAGTGATGACAAACATTTTTTCAAGTGCCTGTTGACCATCTGTCATCTTTGGAAAAGTGCCTGTTTAACTCTTGTCCATTTTTTTTTTTTTTTTAATTTGAGACTAGGTCTCGCTATGTTGCCCAGGGTGGTCCTGAACCCACAGACTCCAGTGATCCCTAGCTTCAGCCTCCAGATAGCTGGATTATAGGTGTGCGCCACCACGCCCGGCTATTTTTTTGAGACTAGGTCTGGCTGTGTTGCTTGGGGTAGTCTCAAACCCACAGACTCAAGTGCTTCCTAGCCTCAGCCTCCTGAGTAGCTGGGATTTCAGGCACACACCATTGTGCCAGGCTTCTTTTGTTTTATTTATTTATTTATTCATTCATTCATTCATTCATTCATTCATTCATTCATTCATTCATTCATTCATTCATTTATTTTAAGACTAGGACTTGCTATTTTTGCCTGTGGAACCGCAGGCTCATATTGCCCATGGTATCATGGATTCAAGCAATCCCCAGGTAGCTGGGATTACAGGCGGGCACCACCACACCCAGCTGTTTTTTTGGGACTAAGTCTCGTTATGTTGCCCTGGGAGGGACTTGAACTGCAATCCCCAGTCCCAGATACAACTCTGTAGGCTATCACTTACAGGCACATGCCGCCGTGCCCAGCTTCCTTTGTTCAATTTTTTTTTTTTTTTTTTTTTGAGACTAGGTCTTGCTATTTTTGCCCATGGAACCGCAGGCTCTCGTTGCCCGGGGTACCACAGACTCAAGCAATCTCCAACCTCAGCTTCCCAGGTAGCTGGGATTACAGGCGCGCACCACCACACCCAGCTATTTTTTTTGGAACTAGGTCTTGCTATGCGCCCCAGGCGGCACTCGAATCGCGATCCCTAGCCCCGGCCGCTTCATAGGCTGAAGCTTACAACCATGAGCCACCGTGCCCCGCCTTGTCCAATTTTTGATTGGATTATTTTCTTTTTGTTGAGTTGCATGAACTCTTTGTAGATTAGATATCTTAGATATCAATTCCATATCAGATGTTTGGTGTGCTAATATTTTCTCCTATTTAGCATGGTGTCTTATTGTTTTAGTTATATTTTCTTTTACTGTGTAGAAAGTTAGCTTAATGTAGTTCAGACTATTTATATTTTGTTTTCCTTCACTGCTAGAAACAAAGCTGCAAAAGTTTCTCTGAGACTTACCTAAATGAGTGTTTTGTCTATATTTTATTTATGTATTTTATGGCTTTATGACTTCTATCCCATTTTAAGTTTCTTTTTCTTATATGGTAAAAGATAATGGCTTAATTTTTTTTTTTTTTTTGGCATGTAGCAGTCTAATTTCCCCAGCACCATTTATTGAAGAGGTGTTCCTTGTTTTATTGTATATTTTTAAGTCTTTCGTTGTAGATTAGCTGTCCGTAAATGTGTAGTTTTTATTTCTGGGTTTTTAATTCTGTTCCATGTTTCTGTTTTTGTTCCAGTACCATGCTGTTTTAATTATTACGACTTTATAATATAGTTTGAAGTCTGAAAGTGTAATACTCTCATCCCTCCAACACCATCCCCCCATCCCTTTTTTTTCCCTCAAGAAGACTTTAACTATTCAGGGTCTTTTGTGACTCCATATGCATTTTAATAATATTTGTTCCATTTCTTTGAAGTGTACTATGGAAATTTTTATTGGGATTGCATTGAATCCGTAAATTACCTTGTGTAGGCTGGACCATTTTGAAAGTGAATCTTTCAGTTCATGAGCAGAGGATATCTTTGCATTCCTTTGCATCTTCTGTTTATTTTAACAATGTTTTCTTTCATCTCCTTTGTTAGGTTTATTCTTAAGTATTTAGTTTTTTTGTGTGTGTTTAATTGTGATTGGGTGGTGTTCTTCATCTAGCTCTTTGTTTGCATATAGGAAGGCTACTGATTTGTGTGTGTTGATTTTGTAGCCTACCATTTTACTGAACTAGGGCACACATAAATTGATAGACTTTCATTAAATAATGAAATCCCAAATTCTGTTAGCAACAGGCTAATGAAGTACTTGAGTGATTACTACTATTCATTATTGAATATGATTGATAAAGCTAATCGTATCTCTGTCTTGCTTGTGATATTCAGTACAATTATTTCCTTGATAGACCGATAAATGCAGTGTTAAATGTGAATGTAAGACAGGCATAATCAAGTGATAATGTGCTAAAACTCACATAACATTCCCAAAAGTAAATAGAAATAATGAACCATCTAAAACTGAATGACTACTTAGTAGAGTGATTAAGAGCATGAATTTTAGAGTCAGATTTCCTGATCTTGAATCCTGACTAATCCTACAGATTTAGCTCTGTTCCTTGGATAGCTCAGAAAATCTCCACACCTTAATTCATCTGTTAGGTGAGGCTGATATTGCTATCTGTGTCATAAGGTTATTATGAAGATTAAATAATTATAAAGTGCTTAACACAGTACTGATACATAGTAAATATTATACAAATACTAGTAAAATACTTAAAATTACAGTTTACAGAACAATTTATGTGTTTTTTTTGTTCATTTACCAGAGTCACAGCCTTTTCCAACCGCTCTGTGTTGTAGTCTTATTCCAAATATTTACTTAATCTATACTTCTGCATAACTTATTGCTAGTGCTAGCTCTTCTTCTCTGTACTACTGCAACTTGTTACTGCTTCTACTTTTACTTCATCATGATTACCACAGACTGCTAAATTAAGGTAATTTCCCAGATGTGCCTTGAGAGGCCAAACATAGCAAAGTGAAATCTAGGTGAAAGAAGTCACTTAAACTGGGAACAGGACTCTGTTCCTTTCTCCAAGTTACTCTAACAGGACTGGCCATTGCCTGCCTCTTTGATGCCTCCATTCCTTTTTCCCTGGTCCTCCCAGTCACTCATGAACACAGTTTGAAAAGAATTACTTATTTCCTTCTGTATAGTAAGTACATGAGATCCATTACTTCAATAGTAGTTCCCAAAGGAAGGGGAAGAAACACCAGCCAGCACTGTTCAGGGGTGCTCAGGGGTGCTTCAGGGGAGGAAAACAATGCAATTTGCCTTTGGGAGTGGGAAAACAGAGCAAGTGAGAGAATATAAAGGACGATGACTGCTAGATCTGGACCAATGAGAATTTTTTAGTTTGTGATGAATATTAATCTATTAGGGGTGTACAATCATAGACGCCTTTAGTACATATGGGGAAAAGTAATAAGATCTTATTCTGGGAATGAAAAATTTATGTATAAAAGTATAATCATAAGTATACCTAGACTTCAAAAGTGAAAGTATAGATATAAAAATCTAGGCATAAAGAGTAGTATTAATAATTTCTTAGAAAGCTTACATACAATAAGTTTGTGACTAATAACCATATGGCAGAATAACTTGTATGTTTCATGAATGTCATTATGGTATTTCACTTATACATGTTAAGAGGTTTTCTTTGATTTTAATGCCTATTTTTATAGCTGTCAACTTACCAAAATAATTTAAGAGCCATCTCAATTAAAAATAATTTAGATAAGACACTAGAAAAGTCCTGTATGTAAGTTTCTTGGAACTCTGAAGTTTATTGCCTGAATATCAGTCTTCCCCCTTCTACTAGAATAATACTGGCTGAAGAATGTGCTGTAATAACAACATATCTCAGTACCCTGGAAATGCTCAAGAGTTCTGGTTGTAAAAGTTCTGTGATGTTCAGTGAGAGCCGTTTGGCTTATGTATTACTTTAAAGTGGGCATCATTTATATATTTTTATACATATATGTATATGTATATATATATATATATATATATCTCACAGTGGCTGTAACATCCTGATGCTTTTGATACTTACAGGGTATTGAAGTTAGTGAAGAAAGTCCTGTGTAAGATACTTAAAACAGCAATATTGTGTAGTTTACTGAATAGATTGCAGAACTGGGAGTTAGGAAATTTTAGCTGTCTTTAGTAGTTTTGTTGTCAAACAAAAACTTTGTCAGTCTCATTGTGGAAATGGGAGATAATGCTCTTACTCTTTCCTTCTCCCTCATAGTGGAATGAGGCAATGAGGGTAGTAATCAAAATAATGTGAATGTTTGACATGAATTATATGGTTGTTTTTTCTCTTTGTTTTTAGTTTTTTGAAGTTGTGATTAATTTCTCCCTCTCTTTACTACTTCATTTATTTTCCTTTTCTCAGTTACTTTTCTTTCAGAATACTTTTCCTTTTTGATTTTACCTGCATTTGTCCCCAGTATTTCATTATAAAAGCATTTTAAGTATGTAGCACAATCTAGAGGGAGAGATTGACAGGGATCTTTTCCTTATTTCTTCAAATGCTTTTCTAATTTGTTGACCTCCAGTTCTGTGTCTGCTTTCAAGTCTATTAATATTAGTATCTTTTCTAAATTTTAATTCTTCATGTTTTGTAATGTGGTGCTACTTCATCATCTAGTGTTTTATATTGTTCATGGGTTGTTTCCGTATTTTAGTTTTGGCAGCTCTTCTACTTAGCGTTTGTACTGCATACTTCTTGAGGGCGGTGAGTCTTCTCTCCCATTCCCTGCAAGTGTTCACTCAATGATGAACACTTGAGATTTTTTTGAGTCCTGTAATTTTGACTATTTCTCATTTGGTTATATGGGTGTACAGTGTAAATCATGTGACATACATGATGTTAATGCTCTTAAGCCTTAGTAATAGTTGTTTAATTGTTGGTAATTTTGTGGTTTATTTGATAAATAAATTTTATCAACTATGCGTTGTAGATCAGCATAGTCCTTTAGAATTGTTGGAAAAGCAAACCAAGTTTCATAGGTTTTATCTTTATATAAAAACAAACTTAGTTTTAAAAGAAATTCAATAGGTCCTGATGTAGTTCATGGTTTTAATCTTGTGTTTTGAAGCATTTTCTTTTTCTGGAATTAGGTTCTTGGTTTTGACTGTAGAAGAAATATGTTAATTAGATTATATTTAGTTGGTGAATTTGTGCCCACAAGAATGTGACTTTTAAAAAGTTGCAAGTTGCTACAGTTCTTGAAGATAAGATTGTTTCCTGTTTTCTTTTGCATATTTAGTACTTTGAAAATTTTTCCATGAGGTAGCCTTTCAGTTTCTTCATTTCTATCATTTGACATTCAGATTTAAATTAAATACAACTTCAATGCTACCATTGCTGGTGCATACAAATGCTAGTCATTCAAAATGTCAAAATTTGGATTTGACCCAAGAGTTACAAATAATATAAGTTTTTATATAAATACATCCAAATACATATTCTTTTTGTGGGGGGAGAATAAATAAAATTCTATTTATGGAATGGTTTTAAACAGCCTTTAGAGTTGCTACCTGCTCAAAGTATTTCTCCAGTGAATTGCATTCTGTATCAGTTTATGAATTGTACTATAAGAAAGGTATTGTAGTACTGACTTCAATACTGCTCAGACTTGTCAGAATAAATAGAAATTAAGATACTAGTTTGAAGAAAGTTACATATACTCCATTTTGACTTTAGATTTTATTAATGAAATCTTCTGTTTAACCTTTCTATGTTATATGTTTTATTTTGTAATTAAAGTGGTTTTTATGCCTATATAGGTGTACAACTCAAATATTGTTTCAAGGCTTATGTAAATAGTAGTTCCCCATCTCTTCTCTTCCAAGTCTTTAGAGTCAAGCAGTTTCAGTTCTTTTGACTATTTGTTGTGCTATATCCCTTTATTTTTCTCAGTCAGTTCTACTTACTTCTGGCCATTTATTTATGTGTTTGTTCATCTCTCTATCTGTCTGCCTGCCTGCCTTCCTTCCTACCTACCTAATCATCTATCTATCTAGAATCTTTGGCCTTTCATTTTAGACAGTAGGTGCTGATTTCCTTCTAAGGATAATGAGAATTAGTCATCTTAACTCAAATGCCTGTGAGCATTTACATGTATTTTCCTTTCTTTTATTTTTAATAGAATATCAGATTTTGGGGGTGAACTTACTATTTAAATTATTAGGCTTTGCAAGTGTTTTTTGCTGCTGAGCCACAAAGTTCACTGATTACATTTCCTTTTTTGTCCATTTAATGTTTTTTCAATTTTTTATCCATAGTAAAATTTTGATGTTCTTTTTCACTGTTATTAATTTCCAGTTTTCTGTCACATCTAAAGTACCTTTCAATATGGTTGGCAGATACTCTGTCAATTCCCTTTTCTTCTTGGTGACAGCCTTTTGTATACTGTTTATAATTCATACTTGCATTTCAGTTTGTCTTGCTTTCAATTTTGACTTGTGTTTCTAACATCAGGGTCTCTGGTCCACCATCTCCAAAGGTGCACCTATCAGCTCACCAAGGAAGGGGAGAAGCTTGGTTTTCCCAGTGCAGTCTCTTCTATGAACTTTCAGCCAGCCATCTCATTTCCAGCCCCACCCTGTGTTTTGTCTTCATCATACCTGAATATCTCCAGCATGAGTCAGCTTGCTGCTGCTGCCTTTTTTCCCAGTAAATTGTAGTAATGTAAAATATACATAACATAAAATTATTAAATAATTATTTACCAGACTAATAAAGAATCCTCCTGGATTGATTGAATTTTCTGGTTTTTGGCAAGTATTCTGCCATTTGTGCCCTTCATCGTCAATGTTCATGGAATGCTCTGCCAGAAACTTAAATGCTTTTTGCTTGTGACTGGGAATTAATTCTGTAGTGATTAGAGGTATGGTAGGAATTGCCTGGATTTAAGGAAGCAAACAAGTTTCTTAACCCCTCTGTTGGTATACTTCCTGTATAATAGAGATAATAGTATCATTCAATGTAAGGATGAAATTAAAGTATTTAAAGTTTAAGCTAGATCAATACTGGGTACATTGTTTTGTAGTGAATCTGTTTTTCATCATTATGGAGATATTGCCTGCTATAAGTCATTACAACCTGATTATAATAGATGATTTTTGATAAACTAAAATGACAAACCCAGCTACTATTAAAATATTTAGATTTTTTTGAATTTTGCATATGAGTATATTATGAAGTAATCTCTGGGAATAATAGCAAATTATGCATTTAGTTAACTTAAGCTGGGAGAAACAGTGTGTTCAGTGTGTTATACACCTATTAGAACACTATTCTTCCAATATACTAACAAAACTCCTTATACATTGAAAAACATTGAAGAGCAGTGTCACTATTCAGACTCTTCTCACCCAGAGTTTTAAATAGCCCACTAGTGAACTTGATGTTTAGCATGATTTTTTTCTCTTAATTTGATATGTGTGGATTAGTTGTTAAATTCCATGATCCATAGAAAGAAGGGATGAAGTGGCTCAGGCCTGGAGTAGAGCTCTCATTCCTCTAGTGACTATACGCATGACCCAGCCAGTAGGTTGTTTTCAGTTCTGTAAACCTCAGCTTTTTTCCCCATCTGTAAGACAGACAGAATATTGGCAGTTATAAACTTTGTTGTGAAGATTAAATGAAACAATGTATGTAGTGTAAAAAAAAAATAAGATAAATAGCTTAGTAAGCAAGTGTGGGGAATGGATGCAGAGAAAAGGGAACCCTATTACACTATTGGTGGGAATGTAAACTGGTACAGTAATAATGGGGTGATCTGGACTTGCCTTAGAAACTGAAACCAGAAGTACTATATGGCCTAGCAGTCCCACTCTTGGGTAATCACTATAAAGGATGTGAAATCATCAGTCTAAAAACCTGTATGCTCTACAGTGTTCATTTCAGTACTATTTGCAATAGCTAAAACATGAACACAATCCAAGTGCCAATGATAGAGGAGTAATTGAAGAAGCTGTAGTATACTGGAGATACATAAGGAAAGAGAAGTTTGAGGGAATCATGCAGTAAAGCAAGTCAGAATGACAAATACTGGGTATACAAAGCAGACAGTTTAAGAAGTAAAATACTTAGAAACACCAGCAGACATTAGTAAATGAAGCAAGGCTTGGGGGGGAAGGGAGATAGGATCAAAATGGACATAGAGGATAGGATGATAGTGGGGAAAAAAAGAAACAAAAAAACCAATATCGGAAAAAATGCTTTAGTAAATTGTGAGGCTCTTAATTGTTTTTCCTTACACCTATTTCTTTATTAATGACTTTTCTTTAAAATATTCCTCTGATATAACTAGGGCTGGTTTTTTTTTTTTTGTTTGTTTGTTTGTTTGTTTGTTTTTGGCCCAGTTCTATGTGATAGCCATCTAGCACCTTCTCCAGACTCCACAGAACTGTCCTGTTACCTGTGGATCAGTTTTCAAGGAGGGGAAGAAGCAGTAATGTACCTTGGGTTTTTCATCCTTGCTAATAAACCTTCCTTTGTTTTTTTAATGAACATATTCTCTCTGTTCTCTTTGAGGTTTCGTGCACTTTTTGTTCTTGCACATTAGTCTATTAGCTCCTTTTTTTTCCTTAATGTTTTGCCTGTTACAGTTGTGGTTTTTGGTGTTTTTTTTTTGAGACTAGGTGTTGCTATTTTTGCCCGTGGAACCGCAGGCTCACGTTGCCCGGGGTACCACAGACTCAAGCAATTCCCAGCCTCAGCTTCCCAGGTAGCTGAGATTACAGGCATGTACCACCATGCCCAGCTATTTTTTAGGACTAGGTCTCGCTACGTTGCCTCGAGTGGACCTCGAACCGGGATCCCTAGCCCCAGCCTCTTCATAGGCTGAAGCTTACAGGCACGCGCCACCGTGCCCAGCTTACAGTTGTTTTTTTAATAACATAAATTACTTGTCATACCAGGGTAGTAATCCAGAGCTGTAGCCTTAGATCTTTTTAGCTCAGCTTCTTCTAAGCCTCTCATATAAAGCAACTGCAACTAGTTTTTACTGCTGACATGGGCATGCCTCATTTAAAGAAGGGGTAGATTTTGTGTGAACTTACTCTTCTCACTTCTCTAGGTAGAAAATTCCTGCTGGGCATGGTGGCACATGCCTTTAAACCTACAGTAGCCTAGGAAGCTACAGCTGGGATCTGGGATCGCGGTTTAAGTCCTGACGGGGGCACGTATCGAGACCTAGTTCCAAAAAATAACTGGGTGTGATGGCGCGTGCCTGTAATCTCGGCTACCTGGGAAGCTGAGGCTGGGGATTGCTTGAGTTTGTGGTGCCCCTGGGCAAAATGAGCCTGCGGTTCCACGGGCAAAAAAGGGAAATTTCCGCTCTATCTTGTAGATAGATGTAAAGGAACTTTTTCATAAGGTATTATAGTGTTCTTTTTGGCCAGATCACTATGGTCAGAAACAAACAAAAATCTTATGGAAATATGGTATGTTTATTTTTATGGTATTTAGGTATAAAGTGTATTCTTAGGACATGAAGCTAGCTACTCTTGTCCTGTATTATGAATTTAATGCAGAAGCCTAAAATTCAGTGACCATTAAAAACAGACCCATCTCTACTAAAATTGTTTCCTACTGAATATTTAATGTTAGATACACATTAGAAATCAATATACATATTCAAATTCTTGATTTTTAATACGAAAAGACTTGTCACTTTTTAAAAATGATTTTGATTTTATTTAGGTTGTTCTTTTATTCATGTGGTTTCTGGCTCTTGATATTTAGAAAAAACAGTTCCCAGTTTCATTTTTCCCGCAAACCTTGTATCGCATTTATATTGACAAGTAATAAAATTAGCAGATTTGAACTTTAAGATTCTAGACATGGAAAAAACATTACCAAACTATAAAATAACTCTGTAGAGAAATCTGGCAGAGGAAAAGGAGTGGATTTAATATACCGGAACATCAGCCCGTGGCAACCAGGTACTAGCTTACTATACCCTCTTTTAACAGAGCATTGAATAGTTTTGTTATATATTTTACTGAATTATTTATTAAAACAAAAGTCTACTTAAGGTCTTCAAGGATGATGTTTTTGACTTTAAAATGACCCTGAAGAGGGGAGGGAACTCCTCAGTTGTAAAACCTCCAGTGAAAAGCCCTGTTAGGAAGAAAACTGTTGAGTACTGAGTATGATTTCTGGTATGTTAGAATATTTTGCTACTCTTAGTGATATTTACTTGCATATAGGTATTTTCCTGTGTCATCACTTTTCTCTGACTGTGTTTTTTGGGAAATAAATCTAAAATTGGTTAGATATTCTCTGAACTAGGAAAATGGTTATAAAAATAAAAATTCTCAGGTCACGGTAAATCCACTGGCTGAAAGGGAGCCATACTTTTGTGCTTCTTTGGAGAGATTAAAAATAGTCTTTTTTTCCTCTGTGGGGTGAGCCGGGTGAGAATGTATGTTAACTTTCTCTCATGTGTCAGAATTTTGGACAGAAGTAAAAGCCAACTCAAATCCAAGCATATCATGTAGTTTTAAAGGAAATTGGGTAGAGCTCAGTGGCTCATCAAGTTGTTGCAAGGGTTGGAGAACCAGATTCAGCAGCCAGAAGCAATGCCCAAAATCACATTGCACAATGACTCCCATGAGTATGCCAATAACATCTAGAGACAGACTGACAGACGCCACAGACTGCCCCAGTGACACTGCTAGCTTTGGGTGGCCAAGTGCTGCCACCTCTGCCCTGGACTTGACCTTTCAAATCACTGTTAGTGTGTGAGAAAGTTCCTTCTGGTTTCTAATTCTCCCACTCATAGTGATCCATTCCTAGCTTGGGCTGGCACATGTGTTTGGCAGAGCCCATGTCCTTAATATATCAGACACATGGGAAAGCATTTAACCATCTGAAATCATAAGGTTGGTGGCGGGGGAGTTCTCAAATTTAGATGTGGGAAACTATATAACCTTCTGAAATAATGAAGTGGGCAACTAGTGAAAGCTCAGATGGTAAACAATGAAGAGAATGAGACATTTTTACTACATATCATGTTTTAGATGTACTATCTTTTGAACCCTTGTGTTCAGGTCACTGTGCTAAGTAAGTGTTTTACATTATCACAGGTTATCCTCATTAGAAATGAAATTAGAAATGAAGTAACAGGCCAAGAGAGGAAGTACTCTATCAAGATCATATAGTTAGTGCAGAACTGGGAAATTCCCACATTACGATTCCAAAACCAGTGCTCATAAGTGCTGTATTAAACTCGTTTTAACGTCTGCTCCTACCCTTTAAGATGTTGTTCATAATTCTAGAAATGAACCTATAAGATCTATTCTACCAAATTTATCAAAATCTCTTGTATAATATCTGTGTATTTAGGCATTTTAAAGGAAGTTTTTAGTTTGCTTTGATTTTACCTATTTTCAAAGTATTGAATAATGTTGGGTTCTTTTCATTTCTATTATAATTTCAATTTGTCACAAGTCACAATCTGATAAAATGCTTTCTTTCTGAATATCACTATTTGGAAGCCAGTTATTTATAGAGACTGGTCTATAAGGAGAAAGGACTTCAAGCGAGGAAGACTGAGATAGGGAGAAACTTACCTCTATCCCCTACATTCATAACCATGTCCTCTCTCTCCCTCCACCCCTAGACTTTCAAGCAGCATTATCTCCTTTGTATTTTGCCATAGTAGATTGAAAAACAGCAACTCCTCTCTTTAGGAACATCTTTGATGTATTTTTTCTAAAAAGTGAGAATCTTTTCTCTACAGAGCAAACAGTGAGTTTTGAGTCTCAGTACCCTTTGCATTCTAAATCGACTTACATACTTCTGTTTTAAAGCTAGAAATATGTGTTATTTAGGAGTAATAAACAGGAGCTGTTATTTAGCTTGGTTCCTGTCCAGCTTGGTTTGAGAGGGTGGGGCTCATAAAGACAAACTCCTGTAGTTATGATGTCAGCCAAACGAGGGTATTTCTTCATAAACCACAACTCTTGTCAATTATTCTTTTAGTACAAGTCTTTCTGTCCTGCAGATTTTTCTTTGCTACCATACCAAAACAGCACTTTATAATAATGTTATTTTATTCATGTGTACCTTTGGGACTAAATAGACTACTTCACTTTTTTGTGAAAATATGTAGATCATGTGTCCTTTCACATTCTTACTGTTGCAGACAGTCAAAATAGGGGTTGAAGCTTGCGAAATACTTGATCTAAGGAAAGTATTCATGAAATTAAAGTGATTTTTGTATTACATTTTTAATATTGGGTATATTGTGCTTTTTTTCTTGCCTTAATCTCATCTTTCCTAGAATGTAAGTTTTCATTTGAGAACTCTTTCTTTTATTTTTGTTTTTTTAAATTATGTCATTTATTTTAAAAAAATTTTTTAATACAATTTTATTTTATTTTGTTCTTTAGGTTACAACCTCTGTGTTATTATTTTTTCCCCCTCCCTCCTCCCTCTGGTGCCCCTTCCATTCTCTCGAACCCCACTCTTTGTTGTTTATTAACTGTGCTGAGTCCATTAGTCTCTTTCCTATGTTAGTGTCTTTACTCTGGGTGAGGGACTGCGTTGTTGGGTCCAGGCGAACCTTGCTGTTAGATTTTCAGTCTTAAGTTTGCGTTGGGTGGCCAGGTTATATTCCGTTGTGATCTGTCCATGTTTTCCTGCTGCAGGCTGTCCTCTTCAATCCAATCCTATCTCCATTGCTTTGCTGCTTTTCCTTATAACTCTAGTGTCGGACTTAGGGGATCTTGCCCCCCCCAGCCAGTGTTGGTCAAGAAGTTTCTCTGTGAGTTCAGGCTTCGAGTGGCCTTTGAAGATCATCTCTGCTTCAGTTTGCAGTTTTGATGTGGGGCCCATTATCCCCTCTTTGGTCATCCTCTCCTGTCCTGTAATGAGGGGAGGGTGTCTTGCTCTCCTTGAATGTATCTCCAAAATGAAGACCCGGGTCTTGGCCCAGCGAGCGCAAAAGTGTGCATGGTGACATCGTGTCTCTACGGTTGTTTTTCTGGTCTTACATGCACTGGTTCACTTGGTTGTCCATCTGCTGTGTCCAGCTCAGGCCTGTGGGCTGGACTTTTTCCTGGTCCCTCACCCGTTCTCTGTTGGGGTCGGCGTTGCGCATATTCTGGTTCCTCTGAAGTTTAGCTGGAGTAAGAAGTAAGAGAGAGATGGAAGCCCCCCCACACACACGCCCTTCCATGCCCCTGGCTTCCAGGGGCTGGGGGCTACCCGGCACTACCCAGGCTGACTGTAAGTGGCTGCCTGTCAGCAGCCATTTACTGGCAGGTGGGGGCTCCTCTCTCCACCCCATCCCCGAGAGGCCTCCACTCACCTGAGAGGCCTGACCCCCCCTCACTCCCCGCTGGCAAGGGAGCTCCAGGAGCCAGGACCCCGGCTGCAGGCAGCCGCCTATCTGCCTGCTGGCGGGCAGGGCTCAGGTCCCTCTATTTGAGAACTCATTTCTTTTTTGAATATTTTGTTTTTGGTCCAGCGCAAACTTTATACAATGGATTTTTGTTTAAGTGCAACTGATGTCTTTTTGTACTTTGCTTTACCACTGCTTTAAGATTTATGCCTCATTTACGAACAGGTTTCAGTGGACCAGCAATCCTCAAATGGGTACTTGTCTTTTATTGAACTACTAGGTTGAAAATAGGATGTTGGCATTTTCACAGTTTCTATCTTTGTGGGCATTAGCTAATGGTGAATTTAATTAGTCTACATAAGAAATGCCATGGTGAGCCAGAGTAGTGATCCAGCCAGACTGTCCTAAAGAGCTGCACCAAGGAAACAAGTTCCGTGATCGGTATTTTGTCATTCCCAAAGGATACATGAGCCATTTCTAATCTCCCTGAGTTTGTGTACTAAATTTAGAATGCATGCATTCATTTAAACTTTTCAGTGATATGATTTATTCTAATTACATGTTACTTATTATGCCAAGATTTGTTGGAATTCTGGGTAATTCTGCTGGAAAATACCTCTTTATAATGTGAACTTTAGTTCTTTCTTTGCTCATGCGGTATTTCAGTTTCTTCACCTGTAATATATAAAATGATATCACAGTTTCATCACCCTTCCTCTCAAAATCTGCTTTGTTATTTCTAATATGGCCAATTTATGTGGTTTGTTTTCCTCTCGTAACATTCCCCCCACCCTCATCATGCCATTTAAAGAGAATATTAAACAGTTTCTTCATATTTAGTGAAGGGGAGGTGTAGGTAATGGAGGACCACTGAATTCTTTTGAGTTATCTGATCAATGTAACTAAAAGTTCTGTGGATTTTAGGAGAAATAGTATTTCATAGCAGTAGTTCGGAGAAATATATACTTTTATTAATGCTTTGGGAGTATGGATTTATCAATGGTCCTTTCATGGACTATGAATTCTCCTTTTCAGATTGCTAGAAGCTACTTGAAGATATTGGTTATTCCTTTCTTTGTCCCTCATATACTACTCAACATGAGAAATTATCTTAAGATTTTAGTTAAGGGAAAAATGATATATTACATTGCTGAAAGTATTTAGGGACTTCCAGACTAAAGACTGAAAATAATGGTTACCATCTAGCACATAGAGGAAGAATTTTTTTTTTTTTTTTTTTTTAAAGACTAGGTCTCGCTTTTTGCCCATGGAACCACAGGCTCACGTTGCCCGGGGTACCACGGACTCAAGCAGTTCCGAGGCTCAGCTTTCCAGGTAGCTGGGATTACAGGCACGCGCCACCACGCCCAGCTATTTTTTGGGACTAGGTCTTGCTGTGTTGCCCCAAGTGGGACTCGAACCACGACCCCTAGCCCCAGCCGCTTCATAGGTTGAAGCTTACAGGCATGAGCCACCATGCCCGGCTTGTGGAAGAATTTTTCAATAATGATAGCTCATCTTGGTTGACTTCTAATTTTGAAGCCATGGTTTATCCCCAAGAAGAAAAGGGCTGAAGCAAAGTTTATAAATACTCTTTCCACCTTTGAGGAAGTTAGTGGAGCTGGCTGATAGTACTTTGAGGCACATATGTATGGTGATAACATTTTCAAGAAGAGACTGTCAGATACTGAGACCTGTTGGTGTTCTTGTAATTCAGCTCTCTAGTATCAAAGGTTAACCTTATTTAGTACTATGCTCCTCTCCATAGTGAATATTATATTGTATGTTGTACTAAAAATCATGAAAAACAATAAAGCTACAAACGATGTTTAGATTTGTATTTATTTCTTCCCACTGTATTATATGAATAGCATGTTTACATACAAAACAAAAGTTGAAGAAGAAAGTTATTCATACTTGTGTGAGTATATATAAGGGAAAGGGAAGAAGTGAGAAAAAGACAGAGGGAGAGATTGTGTGTGTGTGATAAAACTCCAAGGAATATGCTTCATATGCCATGTACTTAGGTTTTGTTAAAATACAAAATAAAGCAACAAATCTCATAGGTGATACTCACAACATTGATTATGCAGATTTTACACCTTTATAGAGTCTTAGTGACAGACTGGCTCAAAATTTTTTTAAAGTAAGATTTTATTGTTTATAATTGCCATCTTAGGAAAGTGTGTTACCCCCCTTTTGCCTTCATCATTCTTAACTATCAGTGAATTGAAATTGTAAGGGAGTTTTTTTTTTAATGTTAATTTAAATTGAGAATTTTGTAGGTCACAGTAAACTAGAAGACTAGCTCTCGCACTCACAGACATGTTAGTGTAATGTGTATATATATATTTGGCCTTTGGGAAGGTCTAAATTATTAATATATTGACTGTGTAAAGCAGTAACTTGTTTAAATGACTTCTTTTTTAAGCCATTTGTGGCTTTTTAAAGCCATTTTTAAGTCCACTTTATATGACTTTAGGACATTAATAAAACAAGGTCATATTTACTACCTAAAATGTGTTAAGTAAGCATTTGTATTTTAGAATAGGTTTGTTATTTTTATTTTGTGACAGGCAATGGGTTCATCTAATAGTAACCAATTATGCCTACAGTTTGGACAGAATATATTTTCTGATACTTTAAAGATTCAATATCTGATTCTATTGCCCATACCAAAAAAGACCGGAAATGCCGGGCATGGTGGCACATGCCTGTAGGTGGCAGCCTAGGAAGCCACAACCAGGGCCAGGGATCAC
>PVHY01011236.1:11360-22273 GCA_004024945.1 Uropsilus gracilis | reverse complement strand
AATACAAAGGATATCAAAAAGTTCTCAGGGATATACGCACTTAATGTTCATTGTAGCACTATTTACAATAGTCAAATTACGGAAACAGCCTAAGTGACAGATGAGTGGATAGGAAAGATGTAGTAGACACAGTGAACTACCATCAGCTATAAGAAGTTGAAATTTTGTCATTTATAACAACATGATGCAATTTAAGGGGATTATGTTAAGTGAAATAAAGAGAATGATGGATAACAGATGAATTCACATGTACATATAAAGAAATAGGAATGTGTTTTAAAAATAAGAAACAAAGCAAAGGAATAGACAAACTCAAATCAAAACAAATCCTTGAATTCTGACAGTAGAACTGATGCTACTAGGGTAAGGGGTATGGTGAAAGGAGCAAAGAAGGGAAGGAAGTTAAATGAATTGTGGTAGAGATTATTGGTGCATTGGTGGTGGACATGGTATAATAACAAATTTGAAGAGTTGTGATTTATGCTCCTCAAACAGTTTTGTGAACTGACATTACTTCAATAAAAGTAATTGAAGCCAGACATGGTGGCACACGCCTGTAATCCCAGCTAATGGGAGGATGAGGTTAGGAATCACTTGAGTTTGTGGGTTTGAAACTTCCCCCAGCAACGTAGTGAGACCTAGTCTCAAAAAATAGCCAGACGTGGTGGCATGTGCCTGTAGTCCCAGCTACCTGGGAGGCTGAGGCTAGGGATCATTTGAATCCATGGGTTTGGGACTACCCTGGCCACCATAGTGAGACCTAGTTTCTAAAAAAAAAAAAAGAAAAGAAAATTGAATCAAAAGATACGATTCTGTTGAATATGAAGAAGTGAGGCCAGTAATTGTTATTATTCTGTAATGTTAAGAACTACGATGATGTTCCTGAGAGATTTTTCCAGAAAAGTAATTTTGTTGTAAATTTAAAAAATTAAGGCCAGGCATGGTGGCACATGCCTGTAGGTGACAACCTAGGAAGCCACGGCCAGGGCCTGGGATTGTGGTTCGAGTCCCTCTGGGGGCACCTAACAAGATCCCAAAAAATAGCTGGGAGTGATGGCGCATGCCTGTAGTCCCATCTATCTGGGAAGCTGAGGCTGGGGATTGTTTGAGTCTGCGGTTCCCCGAGCAACATGAGCCTGGGGTTCCACAGGCAAAAATAGCGAGACCTATTTTCCAAAAAAAAAAAGAGATTAGTGGAATTCTTTAAAGTGTGTATTATCTCTGTATGTGTGCATGCACACATGCACCCATCCGTCCGTCCGTCCGTCCCATCCATCGGTCTGTCTTACACCAATGGAAATAAATAGAAATTTGCAAACATCCAGTAAATACAGAAGCTATTTTGGTAAACACCTCTGTACCCACATTTCTTCACTGATTTTTGGAGTGTATGAAATAGTCTGATCAATCTCTTAGAGGTTTTCAGGTTAATATAGATAAGTGCTAATTTATGAGTTGTGCCATGCCTAGTTTACTCTTGTTCATATTAATTAGATTTAAATGAGTAAGTAGTATATTCTGATTCATCCCGTAATATCTCACATGCCTTATTAATGTGTAGCAGTGGACCTCCTTTTATCCTCTTAAACAAATTTGGATGAATGGAACAAATTTCTTAAATGAGCAGCTTGTATTTGCATGTTACTCCTACCAGGCAAATGTGCTCTTTGTGACTAATAATTTATTCCAACTATTGCACACTATTAACAGCGAAAAAGACTTGAGATTTTCATTTTTGGAGCTATTGCTTTCTGGTTTGGATGAGTGCTCTGTTAACACCTTAAAAAAAAAACAAGAAACAAAAACAAGAAACACCTTCCCCATAGGGAAGTTCTGAGTATCATGTGAGCTAATATAAATATCTGGCACACACAAGTTGTTCAATAAAGATTAATATCACTGGCTTTCTTTCAAATGGTTGAACTTGCTAAAGTCTGATTTCCAAATGAGTAGGGTTGTTTCTACACAAAAATATTCAAGAGTTCTTTTTTGTCGCTTTCCCCAAACAAAGCAGATTTTAACACCAAATTTCATCATTCAACTCTGTCTTAGAACTCAGGCTGATGGTTTTCATTGTACTGCTGGTTTATTTTTGTATCTAGAGTCTAATAGGCACATAACAAGTGCTTTGTGAACCTTAAACTGAGTGAAAATAAATTGTTCAGATGAAAGGTATGTGGATAAGTCAGTTTTGGGGCCATTCTAGAAGGTTCTTGCCAGAACTGGTATCTTTGTTTTGTTCTTCAGAGACTATTAAATGTGATCATTGAGTCATACTTGCTGTTTTCTCTGTCCCCTGGCTATCTCTCTTAAAACTCTGAAATTTGCCAGCCGTGGTTGTTTAAGAGGCAGAGCGGCCTTAGCCCAGGGGGAGTTTGTTTATTAAAAGAAAAATAATTAAGTTCAAACATCCCTATTATGTCTTAGCTAGTCTAGTCATGTAAGAGTCAGTGAGTTCTTCTGATTCTTTATGGTGGTCATGGTGACCAAAGGTAAAAGATAAATTTGAAAATAAATTCCAGACAGAAATCCCTAAAAAGTTAGTGGTGAGGAAATTTGATGATTTTAAAATGGGCTTCTTTTAATTAAAATCTTTGACATCTTTATAGAGATCTGGTATAAATGATATAAAAACAACCATTTTAACAAAAAAAGGAGCAAGATATGAGAAAGATAGCTTCATTTAGTCTTTGAAGTTGGGACTATCATAATCTCCTTAAAAGGGATATTGTAACTCTAGATGTTCACAAAACCTTGAAAATTGATATTTGCATTTCCCATGATTACCATCTCCAAAATGTATGATTTGTTACTCCCTATATATTATTCTCCAAATAAGGAAATCTCCTTATTACCAGATGAGGAATTTGAACACAGGTATTTTGGATTTGCCTCGGATACAGAACATAATCACTTTGATGTGATTGTAAACAAAAGCAAGTCCTAAAGAAAATGGAGGAGGAATAAATCAGATATCTGGTGTTTCAGACGGAGGGAGAAAGCGGGTTCTGAGTCATGAAGTGAAAATATGCATGGTGTGTTTAAGGAAAGGAGTGTCCAGTGTTTCCAAAATGGAGTGAACAAGGGAGTGGGGGCTGGTAAGAGATGAGGTTAAAGAGATGGACAGGGGGAAAGATCAGATCATGGTCTTTATTGACTATTTATTAGAACTTTGACTTTTAGACTGAGATGGAACTCAGAGGGTTTGAACAGAATGATATGGTATGACTTTCTTTTGTAAAGGACTAATCTGACTGATTTGTTGAGGTGAGCCAGGGGAAAGAATGGGAGCTCAGATAGAGAACTATTGCATTAATGCAGATGAGAAATAAGGTGGTATGGGCCATAGTGGTAAGAGTGGAAACAGGGTGGTAAATGGGTATGGAAGTAATATTGTTTTCAAATGTGCAGTTTTAGGACTCTTTCACATCTTTATTTTTATTTTTTCAGAGTAAAATATTGAGGACTGAAGAGGCTATCAGTTTTTATGTTCTCTCTGTATAGTGTAACTGTATAATTCTAGACTTGTGAGATGTTAGTCTATATTTCATTGCTTTGCTTTGTAACTCTGGATAATCCCCTTAGTCACTAAAATTTAGATAGTGGTCCTTAGAAATGTCTTGATATAGTCTTACAGACTTTTGTCTTATTATTATTATTACTACATTTTTATTTCAGAAATGACCATTAAGAAGTAGATGTCCAGATGAAAAAGGGATGAAACAGTCAATTTGTCATAAAGTAAGATGCAACTGTGGCTTTTCAACCAGATTAGTAAGTATTGCCAATTTTTTAACTTTATGCTTATTTTATCTACTTTTCAATTACCCTGAAAAGCATTTAATAAGATACTTTAAAAATACTAATAAAGCCGGGCATGGTAGTGTGCACCTGTAATCCCAGCTACTCGGGAGGCTGAGGCTAGGAATCACTTGAATCTACAGGTTGAGACTCCCCCAGGGCAACATAGTGAGACCTAGTCTGGAGGGGGAGAGAGAATAAATAAGTAAAATAAGATACTTTTAAGATTGTGTTTCTGTTTTTACTCTGGATTGTACTATGAATTCTAGTTCTAGGAACTAGATTGTACTGTAAATTCTAGTTCTAGGAAAAATATGCCTGTGTTATATCTTTTTAAGCACCCTTAAAGTAATAATATAATTTACAGTTTTAGAAGAAATACACGAAAAAGAGTCTCTATAACACCACTCCCAAATACAAATACTCATGATTTTTTGATACTGGTCAATCTTTGTTTTACACTTTTAAAAAAGACATAATTATGCTCATAGCATTGTAAAAAGTGTGCTTCTTGTATATAATTTAAAATTGAATTTGTTTCAGATGTTTCTCCCTGGGAATAAAAATATACACTTAAGTACAGCATTTCTTACTGGGTGATGAAAGTATTCTGGAATTAGCTGGTGGTGATGGTTACACAACTTTGTGAATATAGTAAAAACCACTGAATTTTCATGTGAAAGGGATGAATTTTATGATGTGGATTATACCTAAGGGGGGAAAAATACCTTTCAGAATATTAAATCTTGGCAAGAATAAAACCCAGTTGAATACTGATGTTTTTAGAATGTGAAAATGTGCCAGACATCATTATATATTCTAGCAAAAATGACTTGATAACTAGTAAAGTAGTATTTTGAAGTCATTGACTAATAGATTTTATAACAGACAATTCAGTAAGTTTTATTTTTATAAAAATAGTAAAGTACTTTTATTGTTAGGGACTTAACTGTCGCTTAAGTTTTGGTAAGACCAAATGTAATTGATCAACTTACTGTTATAATTGCATAACTTCAGTTTCAAGAGATTTTTCTGTTTTGAAACTAACTTTTCTACCTGAAATTTTTTTAGGAGCAAAATTGTGTCTCTTTTTCTCAGAAGATATTTCCACAAGGTAAGAAATTGTTAATTAGGTAGTAAAACAAATGTAGTTGAATAAAAGCTTAATTGTATTTGATTTTTAAAAAACCTTTCACTATGATGATTGTCAAATTTGTTAACTATTTACTACCTCAAAATTTGCTAACAAGACACAACTCATCTTGTGCCAATTTAGGATTAAAGGGTGTGAAGAAAGTAATCACTGTTGAACTTTACATAGTACTTGTCCTGATCGGTGCTAATTGTAAGCGACCTTAGGAGTGGGCTTGTGCATTTTAGGAAAAAAGTTATCTTCTTTCATTGGTCTCATTCACCATTACTCAGTGAACATCGTCTAAATGACTTGGGGGTGCCGGCTGCAGTGGTGTGCACCTGTAATCCCAGCTACCTGTGAGGCTAAGGCTAGGGATCACTTGAGTTCATGTATTTGGGACTACCCCAGGCAACATAGTGAGACCTAGTCTTAAAAAACAAACAAACAAACAAAACCCCCAAAACAACAAATAAATAAATAAATTACTTAGGGGAGTGAAAGGTTTAATAAAAACTTTCATAGGAGCTTTCGGATAAAGGTGATTATTTAATTACGTATTTTTTTATAAATTCCTGGATGATAGCCTGTGCAGTGGATTTTAAGTCACTGATTAACATTATTATACTTGTTAGACTTTTAAAGGATGAAATATTCAAGTGAGTAGATAGTAAAATCTCCTTGGTGTGCTTACCTTTTACCAGGAACTTAATTTCTTGATAGCTTAATTTGTTAATTTTATGGGGACCCTTTTAATATTGTTTGTAAAGATTGCTGGAGATTTCAGTCTGTCAACTAGAAATGCATATGAGTTATTTAGACAAATAGTATTGTTATTCATTCTTTTTCAGAATCTTATGTCCTGAGAAGATGGATGCATTCTCAAAATACATCTTTTCTCACTCTTCTTGTTACTGCCCTGGAATTAGTTCTGATCATCAGATCAGTTTTTATCCTGAGAATTGAAAGTGAAAGGGTTACAATAAAGGGGCTAGTAGCTGATGAGGAAGAAGGGAGAGCAAATCATTAATAGTATTAATTTATCAGTTTATTTGGTGAAACTTTTCCCTATTACTTTTTTCCTACTTTATGGGAGCTCTGGGAGTGGCCATGGAATCTTTATTTAGCACTTTCTACTCCTTTAGGACATTGCTTAATGGCAGTAGCAATTTCAGAAGTAACTTCTCCTATATCCCCTAACTAGAAATTGTCAGAGTGATAATACTTCGAAGTCGTTAGTGGTGGTATGTCTCATGGTGAAGATCAGAGGGAGGAGAGAGAGACTTCTGTGAGAATGGGATGGGTCCTGACAATAGGAAGAGGATAGTCACAGCAGTCATCAGATCAGGGAGGGACTTTGATCCAGTGAAACTGCACCTAGTTAGGAGCAGTTTCTCTGTGTGAGGATGATCTTAGCCCCTGGGGCCTAGGAGGAAAGTGAAACTGATGTAGAAGAATAGAAAGGGAATTCATGTCTACTAAATGTGAAGCTACTTTTTTAGGTAGTTTGAAAACAGTTATGTATATGTTGACTAGTATTTATAAGATCTTAAGTAGGAAGACAGGCAGCTCTTAAAAGTTTATTGATTTGGTATCCATGAATATTTCCCTCACTCTTAAAAAAATAACTGTACAGTGAATTAGACGTCAGGTATCATAGTCTCGTTCTCTAGTTTAATTTTTGAATATTTTGTAAACTCATTGTTCTCTCTTCAGTATCTTAGCATAAGGTATAAGTGAAACAGCTAGTACTCTCATTTTACAAATGAGGAAACTAGTACTGGATTAGTTTTAGATTCTTTTTACTAATCTTTACTGCCACCCTATCAATTGATATTTTGCTTTATACCGAAAATGTATAGTTTCAACTTAAAAGAAATGTTTGTAGCCAGAAAGTCTCATAGCCTTAGAAGTTTAAAAAAAAAACCACATATACAAACAAAACCAACCGATGAATAATGTAGACAGTAGTCACTTTAACTTTAAGGTTCATTAAAATAGCATTTAATCAGTTAATATGGATATTGCCCATCATTGTTAAACATAGAGAATCATTTCATAAATATTTCCAGTCTTCAACAAATACCGTAAGTTAGATTTTTTTCCTCATTTTTAAACACATCTGTTAAAGGTTTGGTGTCTAATTTTAATGAAGGGGAGATAATAGAGTTCACTTGTGGGTGTGAACAATTTGATTTATGTATTTTAGAGTATGATAATCTTCTTACTCCAAATTGTTTGTAGATTGAAAATCAGGCAAATTTTATTAATTATCAGTCTTTTATCCTGAAAGACTGAATTTGTTTCAGGCTTACTTTCAGTGGAATAAGCACAGGTTAAAATTGGTTTTGAATGGCCGGGCACGGTGGCCCGTGCTTGTAAGCTTCAGCCTATGAAGCGGCTGGGGCTAGGGATTGCGGTTCGAGTCCCACCTGGGGCCCGTAGCGAGACCTAGTTCCAAAAAAAATAGCTGGGCGTGGTGGTGCGCGCCTGTAATCCCAGCTACCTGGGAAGCTGAGGCCGGGGATTGCTTGAGTCTGTGGTACCCTGGGCAACGAGAGCCTGCAGTTCCACGGGCAAAAATAGCAAGACCTAGTCTCAAAAAACAAAAAAAAAAAACAAATAAAATTGGTTTTGAGTAACTCAGGTCTGGAGGAAATTTGAATATACTAACCATTTGGTTTCATTATATCTACTTTTTATATAATAACTTTTTAAGTTTGTGAGAGATTTTACAAGAAGGTGGTGGGATAAAGAAATACAGATTAATTATAGTCTTGAATAGATTGGCATTATAGAACTTTTGAAGTTGAATAGTGTTTTTGTTCAGAAATAGGTAATGGTATTAAAATAACAGGTCCTCTGACTGGTTTCTTATTATATATTAAGGCTTAGATGTTATTTTTCAATTTAATTAAGTTTGAATTTTCAAAAAAGTGGGTAGTTTTGTCATTTTATTAAAGAATACAGTCGGTTCAGGTATCTTTTGTTTCATGTTCCACTCTCCCCTAGAATTCCATATGAGCTGCCTTGATTTAATTTTTAGTTACTTGCTTTTAGATTAGGAAAAAAAAAACCAACAAAAACCTCAAAACTTAGAATAGATTGAAACTCGACACAAATTGCAGCCACAGAACAAAAGTGCTGATCAAGTTAAATCAACCCCTGTAATGTGTATTGAAAGGAAAACCTCTCCTCTCTCCCCCAATTTGAAGAACAAGCGTTTTTCCTGCCAAGAAGGGCTGACTTTAAATGAACCAGCTGTCCATATTAGGAGCATAGGGTTGCTAAGGTGACCATGGCTGTTTGGAGAAAAATGCAGCTGAGAGGGCAAGTTCTTGATGTGTGAGCTGAGGGAAGGAATGTGGTGTGATTGTGCATCATTCCTCCTAATCACATGCTCACAAAATGCTGTGTGGGCAGCATGTAGAAACTACAAGTCTGTGTGTGGTTACAATCATTTTGTTTTCATGTGAGCCAGAGCTTACATTTTAGAGTGAAAATGTCTACTTTTTATGTGTATGTGTGCTTTGGACAAAGGGGAGGGTGTTTTGATGGTGAATGAAATGGTAATGAATTTATTTTGCTTGTTCAACACATTTTCATATTGCTAAGAAAAAATTTTATCTTGGTGTAAATGATCTTTCCAATGTACCCCTTTCAGTCATATATACAATGTTAATAGCTACCCAAGTGAATGATAGGTTGGGGCACCTTTAATTTCAGAATTATTTGAAAGTCTTAAGATTATGCTGTTTTCTTCCATTTCTTTTTCTTTTTAAAAAAGTTCTTATTCTTTCCAAGGGAGAGCTTACCTAAACACCTTGTTTCTTCCCAAAAGCATCAAAAAATAAGTTCTACCTTGTAGTAAAACTGTATACTTCCAAGAGCAATGGGAACAGTCAGAGTAAAACCCCATTTACTGAAACACTTTAGACTTTATCAGGGCCATGATTGCTAATATTTGAAATGAGATATAACATAGACATTGACTTAGTGAACTATGAGGGCATTTTTATTTTTAAATACCTTGTTTCCAAATCCCTACAATAACATGCTAATCTTAAATGAGGGCATGAATGTGTACTGTATTTAAGAGGTGAAGTAGTTGAAACATTGACAATCCTGTGTTACATTACATTTTCTTAATCAGTCTACTTGTCTTGACATGATTGTTGTTTAATTTATAAAATATGAAGGGAAATTAAAAGATTAAAACAATTTATTCTTTGGATTCAGTTGGTTATTTGCCATTTCTCATGTATACCTTGATAACTTTTCGTGGCAACAGTCCTTAATTTTAATATAGTTAAATGTATGGATATTTTTCCTTATAAATTTATCTTAGTCTTTTCATACCCAGTGCTTATAAAGAGAATTCTTCAGCTAAAAGTTACGGTTTTGCTATTCACATTTAATTTGTACATTTCTTAGTAACTGATTTGTATTAAAAGTACTGGGCATGAACTCACTCTTTTCATATTGGTAATTGGCTATCCTAGCACTTTACAGTAGTAATTAATTTTCCCCCTTACATTTAAACTTTTAATATTTAAATTTTTCTGATACCTAAAATTTTCTCACACAAATCAGGTTCCTACTATATAGGTAATTTTGCTTCTATCCTTTTAGTCTGATTATCTACCTCTGAACTAATACTATCTTAGATACTGTAATCACAGTATTGTTTCTTGCACTGTTCCTTATCACAAAGAAAATGCTTTCTAAATCACTATTTAAAAATCATTCCTTTTCTTTCGAAGATAGCCTTTATCAAGAAAGTTTCATTCACCTTTCTAGGAGTTTGTTTGTTTTAAATCATGACTAGATTTTGAACTATATTGAAAGGCTTTTCTAAAGTTCAGGTTTTTTTCTCTTTAATATATTAATGTGCTTAGCTACTTTTATTTTCAAATAGTATAAGCATTCCTTGGATAAACCTAATTTAGTCATGATGAGTATCTTTTTATAAATTACAACATTCGGTTTAATTTGATTGCTGTTTTTTTTTTTAGGGTTTTTTACACTAGTGTTCATGAATCAGGCTGACCTAATTTTCTATTTTCATTATTATCCTAGTTGGGCTTTAAAAAATCTATTTTGATGATTAAATTTTTTTTAAATTGTGGCAAACTAACCTAAAATATAAAATTTACCATTTTCACCATTTAGCATAAAATTTATCATTGTAATGGCAAATGATTGCAACCTTAACCAGTTTTCATTGTATAAGTTCAGTAGTTTTAAGTATATTCACATTGTTGTGCAACCAATATCCATAACTTTTTCATCTTGCAAAAAATGCAGCTCTATACCATTAAACAATTTCTACACGTTTCCTTCTCCCTGTAGCACCAGGCAACTACCATTTTTCTTTCTGATTTTCTGAATTTATCACTCCAGATAGTTCATGTAAGTAATATCATATAATATTTATCTTTTTGTGCCTGTATTTCTCTTAGGACATTATCCTCAAAGTTCATCTGTGTTGTAGCACTTAATCAAATTTCCTTGTTGAGACTGAATAATATACCATTGTGTGTATAAATGTTTGTTATTTATCCTATTAATAAGTAGTTACTGTGCTTTACCTTTTTGTACTTGCAAATAATGTTGTTTTGAACAATCTCTTTGAGACCTTGCTTTTAATTCTTTTGTATGTAGAGTCA
The DNA here is from genome assembly GCA_004024945.1 of Uropsilus gracilis. Classification (NCBI taxonomy): domain Eukaryota; kingdom Metazoa; phylum Chordata; class Mammalia; order Eulipotyphla; family Talpidae; genus Uropsilus; species Uropsilus gracilis. The sequence continues at coordinate 11,671 of PVHY01011236.1, read as the reverse complement.
GGAGTGACATTGCTGGATCATATGGTAATTTTATTTTTAATATTTGAGGAACCCCATCCTGTTTTTCATAGCAGCTGTACCATTTATGTTCCCACCGGCAGTGCATAGGGGTTCCAGTTTCTTTACATCTGTGCCAATACTTTATCTTTTTTGTTGTTCTTGTAGATATCCTAATGGTTGTGAGGTAATTTCTTTTGTAGTTTTGATTTGCATTTCCCTAGTGGGTAGAAATGTTGATTATCTTTTCATGTTGGCTGGACATTTGTGTATTTTCTCTGGAGAAATTTTTATGCATGTCCTTGTTGAGTTTT
>PVHY01011236.1:0-11260 GCA_004024945.1 Uropsilus gracilis | reverse complement strand
TTTTCTTTCTGTTGAATTCAACTTTCTTAGGTCATCTTAAAAACATTTTTTAGTCCTATAGTTTTGTTGTTGCTGACCATTCCCATGGATTAATAAAGCTATTTTAATTTGTTTTGATTTATAGTATTTTACATCTTTAGTTTTTCTTTGCTTCTGTATTTAGTTTGTGTTCTTTCTTATATAGGTTATGGTTGAGTTGTGTTTTTGAACATGATCTTTATTCTAAATAACACTTAAACTAGAGTTAATTGTGATTATCATTAGACTGAGAGTTATTTCCATCTTTGTGTTGTTCCTATTTATCCTACTCCTATTCTTCCAGTATTTTTGTAATGAGTTAAATATGTGAAATAAACTTGTATGTGGGTTTTTTTCTCATTCTACTCTACCTCCCCAGTGCTTTACATGTGTATACGTTTATAAAGTAATATGTTCTTTATTATTTACTTATTTATTTATTTTTTGAGACTAGGTCTTGCTATTTTTGCCTATGGAACCGCAGGCTCTCGTTGCCCGGGGTACCACGGACTCAAGTAATCCCCTGACTCAGCTTCCCAGGTAGCTGGGATTACAGGTGTGCACCACCACGCCCAGCTATTTTTTTGGAACTAGGTCTCGCTACGGGCCCCAGGCGGGACTCAAACCACAATCCCTAGCCCCGGCCGCTTGATAGGCTGAAGCTTACAGGCAGGAGCCACCGTGCCCGGCTATTCTTTATTCTCTTAAAGGTTACTCTTGCTGTTTCATTGATGTGCTCCATTTGAAGGAAAAAGTCAATATTATAGGCCAGTTTTGTCTTAAAATTGATTGCTATAAGACATTTGTTAGCAGACTCTTGGAGAAATATTGAGAGGGCACACCAGACATGCCTGCATTTACTAACAGAAGGAAAGCTTGGTTAGGATTCTTGTCCCTAATTTTTTTCTTTTGGAAAAAGTCATGGGGCCTTTGTCCTACAGAAGCTTTTTCTTTCCGTAAATGCTGCAACTTGCTTTCACTCCAGATCCTGAAGTCTTTTCAGGACATTTGACTCACCCCAAACACCTATGGCTTTCCTTTCCTAACAAGAGAAACCTGAAAAAGCTTCCTTTTCTCTTGACTCTGTTATCAATTAGAAGGATTTTTTCTTCTTTCATTTACTAACATGGATAATTACTTCTGTTTTTTAATGTCAAACCAACCTTTGACACCTCGTACGCTGTTAGATTCAGTTTGCTAATTTTTAAAGATTTTGTGCCAGAACATTCATGATGGGCATCATCCTATAGTTTTATTATACTGTACTATTTTGGGATGTTAGTATCAAAATTATACTAGTCTCAAAATGAGCTGGAGAGTAAATCTTTCACTGTTTTCCAGAATGCATTGTGTAATATTATTTAATTGCTCATGTCTGACAAATAATCTGTGAAGCCATCTATTCTTATGGGAAGATTTTTTTTATTTCTGATTGAATTTTTTTAGATTCTGAGCCTATTCATATTTTTTTTTTCTTGAGTCAGATTTAGTAAGCTAAGATTCTTCCCCATCCCCACCCCCAGAAATCTGTAAATTCATCTAACATCTTTAGATATCTTTTGGTATAATATTGCTTGTAATATTATCTTACAATTAGAGTATCTTATTTATTTATTTTTTTTTTTGAGACTAGGTCTCGCTATTTTTGCCCATGGAACCTCAGACCCATGTTGCCCAGGATACCACAGACTCAAGCAATCCCCAGCTTCAGCTTCCCAGGTAGCTGGGATTACAGGCGCATACCACCATGCCCAGCTATTTTTTTGGGAATAGGTCTTGCTACGTGCCCCCAGCAGGCCTCGAACCGCGATCCCTGGCCGTGACTTCCTAGGCTGCCACTTACAGGCGTGCGCCGCCATGCCTGGCCTAGATTGTCTAATTTTGAATGGTTTTCTAAGTATGTTCTTTGGATCTGTGTGAGTTCCTGAGGTAAGGTGATTTGGAAGGTCAGCACTATTTCCCCCCTCCCCCCGGCCCTGCCCTTTATTTTCGTTTTTTAAAAAATCCAATATTCTGGGCCAGGCACGGTAGCTCATGCCTGTAAGCTTCAGCCTATGAAGCGGCCAGGGCTAGGGATCGCAGTTCAAGTCCCTCCTGGGGCCCGTAGGGAGATCTAGTTCCAAAAAAATAGCTGGACGTGGTGGTGCGCACCTGTAATCCCAGCTACCTGGGAAGCTGAGGCTAGGAATTGCTTGAGAGCCTGTGGTTCCACGGGCAAAAATAGTGAGACCTAGTCTCAAAAAAAAAAAAATTAAAAATAAAAATCCAGTATTCTGATAATAGATTTCTTTCTGGTCTTTTTCATAATGTTGCTACAGTGGTACTACAAAAGCACTGGTGGTTAAAACTATTAACACCTTCGCACAAATAAAGGCAGTAACACCAAACTGAATTTAGTATATACTTCTTTGGCATATTTATAGTTTGTTAAAGAAATCAGTTTCATTTAGGAATGTCCTTACCAAAGCAGTAATATTGTTGATTTCATGAAATGTTGACTTTGAGTACTTGCATTCTTACTGTCTGTGTCACAAAATGAGAAGGATTTGTAAGGCATTTCTGTTATATACTGATGCATGACTGTCATCTTCAGAAAAAAGTTCCCCTTTGCTTGAATTATGAGCTAAACTGACTTTCCCCCCCCAGCATACTTTTTTTTTTTTTTTAAAGAACAGGATATACAAACTTTGGTTTTCAAAACTTATGTATTTGATATTTGTTTTTCTCAGAAATGAGTTAAGTGAGCCTAACATTTCAAAAAAACAGCCATATTTGTGGTTAATTAAAAAAAAAACTTTCAGATGAAATTTAGAACTGAAAATCTTACACCCAACACCATGTACTTTGCAGCTTTACAAAGACTTTTACTTTTACTTCACAAAGACTTTCCTGGTAAATGGCTAATGATATTAAAAAATGAGACTATATTCTTGACAGCGTCACCTTTGAACATTCATATAACTCAGTAAACCAATATTTTCCAGATGGCCAATGTGTGATGATACAAAATCACGCAAGAGTAAAAACCATTTCAAATTATGAAATAAACCAGTGGTCTTTAATATACTAGAGTGTGAAAGCTTATTAATATGTTTTTAGAATCTAGTTATAAAGCCAAAAATATCAAGTTATTTAAAATAATTATTAAAATTTTCTCTTTCTGTATAAATATAAGGTTAAATTTTCTAAAGTACTTAGATACTTTAACCCCAAGACTATATTGCATAATCAGTCATAAGAATTTAGGTTTCAGAACTATTGTTAGACAGGCATTAAGGACATATGCAGAAATATCCTTCTCACTACAATTGTCTTTTTTTTAAAAAAAAGATTCTGTCTTAGCCCAGCTAGCTCAGTCGGTAGAGCATGAGACTCTTAAAGACTCTAAGCCTTAAACTTTTTTTCTCAAAAATTTAATGTAAATGCTTAGTAGGCTTATTTTAGATTAATATTTAAATGGGTCTCAAATTTAATTTCTAATTAAATAAATATTAGTAGCTATAACCAGTTAAACAAAAACTTTTTGAAAGAATCCTCATAGTTCTTAAAAATGTAAAAGTAAGTTGCCTTTTGGTCTATAGACAGGATAATGAAGTTTTTTTTTTTTTTAATTCCTGATAAACATTTGTCTCTTTTTTCATTTTGACATTTCATTTCTTTTTTCATTTTAAAATGAAAAAAGAGTATAGGTGGTCAAAAGTTACAAGCTTCAAGTTATAAATAACCCATGGGGATGTAATGTGGTGACTGTAGTTAATAGTGCTGTAGGGCATATGTGAAAGTTATTAAGAGAGTAGATAGATCTTAAAAGTCCTCACTCACCACAAGGAAAAAATGTACGGTGATAGATGTTACAATGCCTATCATTATGCAGGATATACAAATGTTAAGTCATTAAGTTGTACACCTGTGATTAATATATCACTTTTAATTTAGTTTCTAAAAGGAGGGCATATCTCAATTTTATATTAAAAAATACAATGTCTTATTTTTCAGGTTAATAATTTTCAAATACAATTCTAAAGCGATAATAACTATATGTACATTTGCATTGTCTTAAACTTCACAGACACAATCTAGTCTATATGAATTTACTTCTCTATGTGAATTATCCACAAATAACATAAAATTCTGTTTAAAGTTAAGATATTCAGAAGTATTGGCATTCTAGTAGCAGAGCACAAATGAGGCCCAGCTCTTATTTTCTGATACTGTCCTCTTACAAAAAGAACCAGGACTTCCTGGCAAAATGGTTGATTCTAGAACTGGGGCAAAAATATTTGAAACCAACCTGGAGCATCATTAAATGCCAAAAAGGAAGAAAGTGTTTAAACAAACAAACAAAAAAATCTACAATGATGGAAATATGTCAAGTGTAAGATTTGAGCCAACTGAAAGAACTCCCACTGGGCAAAGTTGGATTAACTTCAGCAATAAAATAACTAAAGTATAAAGTAGTGCTGGATTACAACCTAAAGTATAAAATAAACATCCATGGCTCCATGCTGGTATGAATAAGTGACTGAATAAATAAATAAATGGAGAAGAGGCAGATGTCCTGTACATAATTCAGTAATTTATGCCAGTATACTCTCTCTTTAACAAGGTGAAACATAATTCCCTACTTTTTAAAGTGTAGACTGTGCACAGAGACTTTCTTTCAGAAAGTACCTTACTGAAGGAAGGTTGGGTATGAGTAACTTGACAATGAAGCAACATGACAGTCTCAGCCAGGTGGTCAGCATTAACATCAGCAATAATAAGTCATGTTGATAGTTTTTCAGGAGATTTGATGTGATGAAAGGTACTTATTCTTTGTGATCTCTCTTTCCCAAGCTTTTGTCTGATCATGAGAAATGCTTCAGACAAACCCAGTAGGAGATTCTACAAAATGTAATATCAATATTCCTGAATACTGTTGGAGTCATTAAAAACAAGAAGATCTGAGAAGCTGAATATCTAAGAGTACCCTAAAGAAATATAACGAGGAAATATAATGTAGTATCCTCGATGGGATTCTGGAACAAGAAAAGCATGTAAAACTAAGGAAATTAAATAAGGACTTTACTTAATAATTATGTATCTATATTAGTTCATTAGTTGTAACAGATAGCCATATAAATTATAATGTTAATTATAGAAACACTGGGTGTTCGATATATGGGAATGTACTATCTGCTCAGATTTTCTCTAAATCTAAAATTGTTTTAAAGAATAAAGTTTTTTAAAAGTCCCTTAGGTATTTTTTTATCCCAGAAATCTTGTAGTTTACAAGTTTTACCAGATTTTTGCTCATAACTAACTCTTTAAAACATTACTCCTGCAGCAAGTAAAGTTTTAAGAAAAGCTGGTAAGAGAATTTGCTTGAGGGTATTGCATAACTGGTTCTTAAAAAACGGGCTTAACCTTTATTATACTGCATTTACAGCCAACTGAAGGCCTTTGCAAATGGTAGGAAGTTAGGCTTATTATATTAGTAAGTTCTTTTAGTATCATTTAAAATTTCATATTCAAAGTAACCAAAATTCTTAGAAAGTAGTATTGACTATACCTTTGAATGTAATAATTTGCCCAAAATTCCTTTTTAAGTCTTGATATAATCTGAACACATGATAAAGAGAGAAACACTGGTTCAAGTAAGTCATTTCTCTATTTTTCAGAATAATTCTCTTTGAAAAAATTGAATGATAATGTGGTTATTTTGTTACTGAAGCAAGTATTACTAGGACTGTATATTTGGGAAATTACATTTATTGCCTAGTACAAGATTATTCTTGGAGACAGGGAAGAAAAGAATGTGATCTGGATATTTTCTGTTGCTAATATTTGTATTGAAGTTGTGATAAAATAAACATTAATTTGTAGTTTTATAATTAAAATGTGAAAATATGCATGCAAGCAAATCCAGCCTTAAGCAATTTCAGCTTTATTAGCAGAAGGAATTTAAAATCTTACTTTGTTAACCTTGCTTTTATTTATAAATGAAAGAAGAAAAAGATGAGCTTTTTTATCTTAAGAAATTTTAAACATTTTTTGAGTGAATTACTGTAAAGAAAGGAAATATTGGAAGAAACTGACTTTAGTCTCAACTATTATTTCAGTGTCTTGTGGTGTTTCAAACTCATGCTTTATACTTATGTCACCAGATTCCTTTTTTATCTGAAGAAACTACCAAATAACAAGACTGACCAAAGATTCTAGTGTTGGAACTGTATGTGGCAAGTACTTCAAGTGCAAATCAAAGAAAGTACTAGTTAATATTAAGTATTTTTAAAGGTTCAATATTAAAAGTGCTTACGAGAAAGACTTAGGCTCAAGAAATTCAACATAGAAAGTGGCCTCAGTTCTAGATTTTATTCACCTTCACCCATATTCACCCCTCACAGGATTGGGGAGCAGTCTAGCTTGGAGGATGTGAAACAGCTGAATGACAGTCTTTGAATCTCTGTGGATGAATAAAGGACATGTGTCACTACTTAAGTCTTGTGAGTATACTTGCTCACTTTGACAGCAACATGACTTTACATCTAAGAGAATTTTTGTTGTTGCTAAATTTCAGAGCTTGAAACAGTTGTCTGTGTTCAGATAAGTAAGAAATAGTTCTGCCTTCCATTTTAAAGCGTGATCTTTTATATAGCTATTAAGTGGCATGTAAATTAATTAAATTTAAGATTCTTTGGTTGTGGCATTATTTTGTACGTTTTCAAATTGCAGAAATTCAGGGACAACATTTATCAATAAGCATGTTGCTATTTTGAAACATTAGGGTATTTATTGATTCAACTAAAGCTTATTAAATAATATGTATCTGATTCTAAGCACTGGAGTTTATATTTTGGGTGGCTTGGAGTAGAGAGGGAATAAAAAAAGTAGTCAATACCTAGTAAGACCGTTGGTAATAAGTCCTTTGCAGAACAAGATAGCAGTATAAGATTTGATAAGGCAGTGCTACCCTCGGCAAGGGGTTTGCCTGTTTTGTGTAGGTACTCAGGGAGGCCCTGTAATAATTGACCTGGGAAAAAAGACCTGAGGCAAGTGAGAGGTAATGGGTGGAAGAATGTTCCAGGTACACTAGCAGGAAAATGGTTAATGTATTCCAGAAACAGGAGGCCAGTGAGGCTGGAGCAGAGTATGGAAGAGAATTGTAAAGTATAAGAGATCAGTAGTAGAGCTGAAGGGGCAGGGAATGATACCAATATTTAGAGTAGGACCTTGTAGATGAACCACAAAAAGTCTTTACTTTTACTTTCACAGAAACATAGGCAGCCATGTGGGATTTTGTCAAGAAAAATCTGAATGATTTTGAAATATGTAAAAATAGACGAATGTTCTGTTTTGCTCATCCGTTGGGTTTATCTGTCTACTTTTTTTTTTTTTTTGAGTTATGTTATAGTGCTCTAACTTATAGAATACTATTAAAAATGCACAGGAAGCCTTTCCATAGAAGTGTGGATTGTGCCGGGCACAGTGGCTCATGCCTGTAAGCTTCAGTCTATGAAGTGGCTGGGCCTACGGATTGCAGTTCGAGTCCCACTTGGGACATCACAGCAAGACCTAGTCCCAAAAAATAGCTGGGCATGGTGGATTACAGCGCGCACCTGTAATCCCATCTGAGGCTGGGAAACTGAGGCTGGGGATTGCTTGAGTCCGTGGTACCCGGGCAGTGTGAGCCTGCGGTTTCATGGGCAAATAGTGAGACCGAGTCACCCCCCCCCCCAAAAAAAAAAAGTGCAGATTGTGTTCATTGGGATATAGCACCTTTCAGAGAGGAATTTCATTGATTTGACTAAAATGTAAAAGCTGGTACTCATTGCTATATACTTATAAGGTATTTTTTCCAGGGGGATATAATGCAATATATTATTACTATGTTAAAAAAAGTCAGTAGCAGCTCCATCAGTGGGTTCTGGCAGGAAACAGGAACCTGACACAAGTAATAGAAAAGAATCTAGTAACGGAATTGTGTGCAGAGTGTAGGCAGGTCAAACAAAACCTACAGGCAATGATGGCTAAGCTAGCTAGTAACAGCAGAAGGTTACCACCACCTCCGTGTCTAAAAGGGATGTGGATAGGGAGTGAGACTGCCTGAGCCAGGAAAGGCACTAGACAGGTGAGGGTTGCTAGGCTGGTGCCATGAGTAGGGAATGGAAATACAACCAACCTGGTCTCCGTGCTGCACGGGGATTAGGCTCCTCAGGCACAGAGCCTGAGATTCTAGAGGGCCAAATGAAAACTGTTCAGAATTGCAAATAACTTTCAAACTCCACCTTTAAGAACAAGTAAGCAAACAACTGATGTGCCTGAAGTTTAAAGGAAGAAGATCAAGAACACAATTTTTTAATTGTAGAAATTTATAAAACACAGTTGGGTGGGTTTTAATGACATTGAACAATTATTTGGTGAAGACTTAAAACATTTATGTCATATTAAATATTTTACTTTTGGACTCAACATCTTTTTTATGTTTTTTACTTAAAATTAATTGAATATAATTTTAAAGTTTCATGGAATCATTATATTTCTAAGTATTTAAAAGCTCTCTTACTGTGTTTTATTCTTTTAATGCAAAGTATTTCAGATTAGTTTTTGCAATTTACTTAGGTTGATAAAAAGCTCAACTCATTTCATAACCACAGTAGATTTTACTGATGGCTAGTGATCAGAAACCCAGCATTTAAAGGGAGCTAAATTCCATTTTAGGTGGAAGTTTATGTACTTATTTATGTCTATGATTTGGTGCAATTGTTGTTTTAGGAACAAGTCAACTCCAGTGTTCCATGTTGCAGACAAAAAAATTGAAGACAGCAAACTCTCAGCTTAGCTCTTCTTGGCTGCCAAATAATTTCTTCAAACTAACTTTCAGTGGCTTCCCCAATCTAACCTCATTGGTTTGACAGTATTCATACCAATCTCACCTTGATACTTTCTTAATTTCCTAAGTTTCTGTGATATCATACTCTTGGATTTTCTTCCTATTTCTTGGACGAAGTGGCCACAATGGGCTTCTCTTCCTGAGCAGTTCCCTTAAAACATCAACTCAGAGTTTCTGTACATATCTTAGTTTTCTTCTGAATGGGCTATTTCATCTTGTCCCATATAAACTAACAACCAGATGCATACCTCCAACTCAGATTTTATAGTTGAATTCTCTTTGTTGAGTGTTTCCATTTGGATTTCTCACAGGCTACCCAGTACATTCAAAACTGAACTTTTCTGCTTCTCTAATCATTGTGCCTTTTTTGTTATTTCTTTCCGTTTAGAGGTTTTCATTTTTACTACCCAGTAGATTTTATAGATTTCCCATGTGCATCTTCATCCTTTAGTTCAAAGGATTACTCAGTGTCATCTTGATCAGCCAACTATATTTATAATAGGATTTTTTTTTTTTTTTTTTTGAGACTAGGTGTTGCTATTTTTGCTGTGGAACTGCAGGCTCACGTTGCCTCGGGTACCACAGACTCAAGCAATCCCCAGCCTCAGCTTCCCAGATAGCTGGGATTACAGGCGTGTGCTACCATGCCCAACTATATTTTTGGAACTAGGTCTCACTACGTTGCCCCCAGCGGGACTTGAACCGTGATCCCTGGTCCCCGCTGCGGCTTCCTAGGCTGCCGCTTACAAGCATGTGCCACCATACCTGAACTATAATAGGATTTCTTGATGAGTCCTGGGTATTTCTGTAAAAGCTTCATTAATTTCAGTTACTTCTCCTGATAGAAGAAAATAGTTCACTAGCGTTTTCACACTTTCCGAAGCATCAAACTTGCCTTGAACCTTGTGTCCTATCTGTGTTCCTTAGCTCAAGGAATATATTATTACCTAAAAGAGAAATGTGGGAATTTTTCTTGATTCTTGCTTTTCTTTCCAGTCTAGTCAGCCCTCAGGTGATATTGATGCTACTCACCCTCTTTTCCTTATCTTCATTGTTTGCTACCCTAATACAGATCTCCTGCCCTGATTGTTAATACTGCAACAACTGTCAAACCTGTAGCCATGAGGTAGGTAGCAGTGGTAGTGTTTTTTACTTAGACCTGTAAGGAATCATCAGTTCAGAAAGGTGAGGTAAGAGCTCAGATCTCACCAGCTCTAAGACCTTGATATTTTCACTGTATTATTCTCTCTCATTGGCATGGTCAGAGATAGTGCTTTCTGCTGGAGAAATTTAGAATGCTAAAAGCAAACCCTTTTATTTCAGATTCTAATATGTTTTAAAATACATTTTAAAATATACATTTAGATAGCAGATAGCAGATAGTGGGTTATTTATCGGTTATATGAGAATTAAAATGTTGCAATTATTTGAGAATAAAACTGTTACTGTAGCCACATTGTGCCTTTTATTTAGCAAGTTACTTGTTTCAGGTTTGAAAATAGAAATTGACTTATGAGAAATTTAAAAACCATGTCTTTGACTAGAATATGTTTATGTACAGTTAGACACTAAAAAATCAAAGCACATAGTTTTTCAGTCAGTATCAGTTAAACATTTTGAAAGTGGGATGAAGTAAAAAAATCTTAGAAATCTGTTTTCTGTAGAGACTTATTTTCTCTGCACTTTTGTCTTTTTTTTTTTTTTTAAAGAAATTGTCTCATTGCTTTCAAATTACATTTTATCTTATGTTCAGAGGGAGTGACCCCAGTGACCTTAGCAGTACTTTTGAATATGGTCTGTTAGAATTTATCTTCACCATGGATGATATTGATACCGTGAGTTACAAGATGAAGATAAACCTGAGGAAATCAAACCAAGAAACCTTTAAGGGAAAGATGTTTATTGCATTTGATAAAGTGGTAAATAGATTAAGGAAACGAAGAATTCTAAATTTGATTTCCAGTAAAGTTTTATTTTTTCATATCATTTCCCCCACTGAAGTATGAAGAAAATGGTTCCCAGCACTCTGCTCTACGAGATTATTCTTTAGGCATATTATTTGGTCATGGCTCAAAAGAACACTGGGCTTGAATGCTCCAGAATCCTGCCACTTGGTTCTAACTATGTTCTAGCCTCTGGGAAAGAGCAAAGAGAAGCTATTTTAAACATTCTTTCTTAGGGCCGGGCACGGTGGCTCGTGCTTGTAAGCTTCAGCCTATGAAGCGGCCGGGGCTAGGGATCGCGGTTCGAGTCCCATCTGGGGTCCGTAGCGAGACCTAGTTCCAAAAAAATAGCTGGGCATGGTGGCGCGCGCCTGTCATCCCAGCTACCTGGGAAGCTGAGGCTGGGGATGGCTTGAGTCTGTGGTAC
>PVHY01011235.1:22504-48866 GCA_004024945.1 Uropsilus gracilis | reverse complement strand
CACTAATAATTAGGGAAATGCAAATTAAAACCACACTGAGATACCATCTTACACCAGTAAGAATGGCCCACATAAATAAAACAGACAACAAATGTTGGCGCGGATGTGGAGAAAAAGGAACTCTCTTACACTGCTGGTGGGAGTGCAAACTGGTCCAGTCACTATGGAAGACTGTGTGGAGGACCCTCAAACAATTGAATGTGGACTTACCATTTGATCCAGCAATCCCACTACTAGGAATATACCCAGAGAACATGAAGACATTAATTCAAAAGGACTCATGTACATGCATGTTCATTGCAGCCCTGTTTACAGTTGCAAAGAATTGGAAACAAACCAAATGCCCCCAAATGGATGATTGGCTAAAAAAAATGTGGTACATATACACGATGGAATACTACGCATCCATCAAGGAGGACAAACACATGTCATTCGCAGCAACCTGGATGGAACTAGAAAGACTCATATTGGCAGAAATAAGGCAAAAAGAAAAAGAGAAGTACAGGATAGTCTCACTTATATGAGGGATATAGGGAAAATCAAACAAATAAAAAATGAAAACAACCAATGGGACTGAACCATGGAATGAGAGAGGAGGAGGGGGAAGAAGGCATTGGAGGTGAAGCGTACAAAAGATCAGGATAGTTATCAAATGTTAGTGAAGTGGGAAAGCCCTGGGATAAAATAAATAAATAAATAAAATAAAACAACAACAACAACAAAAAACCACACACACACTTACCATATATCGGAAAAGAACAACAGGCCAAACAACCAACAACTAAATATCAACTTAACCAAACAACAATTTGCAGAAAAATGGGAGGAGTGACTGAAGGGGGGATACAGAAGGGGAATATGGAGGGAGGAGGAAGGGGGATACAGAGGGGGGATATGGAGGGAGGAGGAGGGATCAATTAATTCACAATTGTAACAAATCAATAAAATGAATAAAAAAAATAAAAAATAAAAAATAAATCTTGTCATCCATCCATCTCCCCTAGTTAGTGCCCAGGTGGTTATACAGTAGAAGAAAGTAAAAAAGAAACAAAACAAGCTTAGGTTCACTCATGTCATTTGTATATTGGCAAAGCCAACAGTTAAATCTGATGACTTAATGTGGCATATTTTCAAAAAATGGGATGTTTGGTTCATGCCTGACTTAATGGAATAGTAAAAAATAAGTAAGGAAGTTATAGAAGTAGAGTAGATAAAACAACATTCACCAATCAGCTTCATAATATTTTTAATAATTGATATATATAGATATAGATATATCTATATCTCTATATATTTCACATCTTTGTATTCCCTGGGGCTCAACTACCACCTTCACTCCCTGACCTCTCCCATTCATCCTCCCTCACCCAGTTGTGTACTTTAGTTTCATTGTTAGCTTGTTTTGACTTTTCCTCCTGATTTTTTGTTTATCCTATATCCCATATATTAGTGAAACTATTTGGTTTCTGTTCTTTTTTTTTCTGACTTTTTTTAATATAATTTTTTCTAGTTCCATTCATGTTATCTTGAATTCATCAAATTTGCCATTTTTAATTGATGAGTAATATTCCAATGTGTATATATACTACATCTTTTTCATCCATTTACCTGTTTGGAACATTTGGGTTATTCCCATGTCCTTGCAATTAGAAATCATGCTGCAACAAACTTCCAAGTACAGGTGTCCCTTTGTATAAGTACTAAAGTGTCCTTTGGGTATATTTCTAGAAGAGCGATTGTTGGGTCAAATGGTACATCCATATTCCTTAGTTTGAGAGTTCTACAAACAGCTTTCTGTAATGGCTGGACCAGTTTACATTTTCACCAGCAGTGTAACGAGTATTCCTTTCTCTCCACATCCATGCCAGTATTTGTTGTCTGTTTCTTTTTATGTGGATTGTTCTTGGGTTATATGATGGTATCTCATTGTGGTATTAATTTGCATTTCCTTGATTGCTAATGATGTTGAGCATTTTTTCATTTACCTGCTGACCATTTGTATTTCCTCTTTGGAGAAGTGTTTTTTCAGTTCTTCCCCCCATTTTTTAACTGGGCTTTTTTAAAAGACCTGAAACCATAAAATACATAAAGGAAAACTTGAAGAAAATCCTCTATGAATTATGCTTCAGAAATCCATTTCTGGACTCATCTACAGCTGGCAAAAAAATGAAGGAAAACATAAACATCAAACTAAAAAGCTTCTGTACAACAAAAGAGACAACATACAAAACTAAAAGAAACCCAACCAGTAGAAAAAAATTTTCATCCTCCATACTAGTGATAAGGGTCTGATAATAAAGATACACAAAGAACTCACACAACTTAACTAAAACAAATCTATCAGCCTCTTAATCTTAAAATGTAGTCAGGGTAGGCAGTGACCACTGACATATTTTTCTGGCATATAGTTTGCGTATTTCTGATGACAGCATTAGGTTTTCAGATAAACATTCTGAGTGCCTCAGATGAGTTATAATCTAAAAGTCTGTAAAATAGAGTGGGACCACTTACAAGTCTGAGCTTGAAATTAGAAAACAAGGTAACGTGTTAGGTTCAGGTGGTTCACTATATATACATATATAAAATCTTAACACCTAGGAACAAGGCACAGACAAAACAAATGTTTGTAGGGAATACATAGATGATGTTAGAGTGAAGAAAACTACTAATATTCTAAGGATCTCAAAAAGTAGAGATTTTATAAACAGACAAACACAATTGGACAATTTGTCTTGGACAAAATCTGTTGGCAAAAGTCCCTTGACAAAGTCCATGGACAATATTTCTTAAATTTATATATAAGGTAAAGTGACTCACAAACTCTAGGTTTAATTGCATGTATATACTTAGGGGAAAGGAGCGTAGTGAAGGGAGTTGAAACAAACAAAAGAAATCAAGTAACCTCAAGAAATTTGAGGTTTTTAAACCTGGATTTATGTTTTAATTATCTTGTTTTCTTGTGTTTGAATAAAGGCTATTTTCTCCCCAATTTGATGCAAGTATTTGTCACTGAGAAATGAGTATGATGACACTTTGTGGGTTTATGAGTATTTAATGACATCTAGTATGTAAAATGCACAGTGTGGGGCTCAGACCACATACTTAATAGGATTTGTCCCCATTCCCCCTGGGACCCCACTGTGTCCATCGCATTTACATCAGCCTGATAACAGACTGAGAACTGTTCAACCAACAAAGAAACTGGACACGCTTAGGTAGTGTCAGTAGGTGGAGGCCTCATAAATCTTGTTTGGCGATGATGGAATGATGAAGAGTGTGCTAATAGCATCTTAGATTTGGATGCAGAGTACCTTGGCTTTCACGGATTCTGAACCCAAATGCTTCTGGCTCATTTGGAAAGGGAAGGGAGGAGGGGTGAAAGTAGTGAGGCTTTCTATGGTCATTTGTTAAAATGACTTTTTAATGATGGCACAAACTGTTTTCACATCTTAGGTACACAGCAGAATTAGAAACACAAATAAATCACATTCTTGAGCTCTTGGCACAAAAACAATGAAAGAAAGTAATATTACTTAAAATGAGAAAAAAAGATGTAAAATTTACATTTAAATATGCTCACTGATTTTTCATTTGCATACAATTAGTTAACTAAAGTACAAATGTTTCCAAAGGTCAAAAGATACCTTTTTACAAGTGCACAAATCCATTTTCTAATAATTGAAATTTTTTAAATCCCAAATTAGAGATTAATACAAAATAGACATAATATATTCTAAAATGAAACTCGGTGACTTCTATAAAGTTTGGAGGAGAAAAAAATAACCACATTTTATTCTTATTTAAAATTTTAAAAGTGTTATAGCAAACCATTACTCATTTCACAAATAAAAATTATATCAATGATGTAGATACTGCTCAAATCCAGATCTATTTCTGCCATATTAAGAAAGGAGCACTGACCTTGCCTGCCTTCCCAAACATCTTGACTAAAATTCAAGTTTCACACCATGTCATGTCAATGCTGTTTCTGTGTAGCTCAGTCATGTTGCCTCAATTAGAGATGAAAGATACTAATTCCCTTATTTTTGTGATTGTGGAAAGTACTCGTAATTAACTTGGGGTTATCCTCTCTGCCATTTTAGATCATCTTAGGGTATTGATTTATTTGAAATGGGATTTATTTGGTATAATCATAATAGTATAATTTCCTTGCCGAACTTTGTTGTGGTGCCCTCAACTCATATGCACGATCCACATGTGGAAACACCTGAAGTTTTCAGGCAATGTCTTTAGCCTAGTTGGAAAATCAAAAAGAACAGAAATTACTTTCCTATAGCTACTTATAATTTTCCTTTAATTATAGATATTGATGATATCTTTACCATGAAATGGCAAAATTTATGTCTACCTTAACATATTTTGCTATACTTTGACATTTGGTCTTCATGAAAAAAGCAAAGTCCTTGGTTGATAATAGATGTGTAATGTATTTTAGCTAAAATCTCTATAATTATCTAAGAACCAATGACCTTCATGACAATAAAGCTGTTGCAATGTGAGAGGAGATTGCAAACTTTTGTTTAAACTGGATGAAAATAGCTAGAACAATCATTAAGCAAAAAGGAGCAAACATTTACATACCTTCATTTTGTTATATTGTTTAATTGAGGTAATGTTGGTTTACAACACTACATATGATTTGTAGGATCATACCCTTCAGTTGTATGTTACCACAACAGATCCACTACCAAAACACCCATAGGTACTTTCTTAAAAAAGATGTTACCTATTCTTTATTTTTGTATTTTTCTAGCAGGTGGGTGCTTGCTTTTTCAGCAGCTAAGAAGGGGAAGTGTGCTGAATAAACCACATACTTTTTAGCCAATCTCAAGACATGAGATCAATATTTTCACTAATCCAAGGAAACATATTTGAAAGTTAATGAATTAAAGAGTGTGGTTGGCTTTTAAAATATCCAGATCCTCTAAGCTATTCTGCCTATGTTATTTCTCATAAATCAAACAAATTACTTGTTCCGGCAAATTCCTTAATTTCAGACTTTACCTCAGAAGGACAAGTTTGAGAACTGTAGTAAATTATCAACTGACTCATATACTTGAGGGTAAAAATGAGGTTTTTGACTAAAATAAAGAGGACGTATACATGGGTTTACCTGGCTGGAGTAATTCAAGGAGTTAGACAACATTTTAACCATACCAGAAATATTTCAATAAGATCTCAGTCTGTTTTTATGATCATTTAAACACAAGTGCATAGCACATATTAGGACCTCTCAATACACAGTAACTATTGTGAATCATTAATGTCAAATGTCTGAAGAGGATGAACTGAAAGAGAAATTGACCTGGATTCACTGAACTACCTACAAAGACTTTAAACATCTACACTTTT
Organism: Uropsilus gracilis; assembly: GCA_004024945.1. NCBI lineage: Eukaryota > Metazoa > Chordata > Mammalia > Eulipotyphla > Talpidae > Uropsilus > Uropsilus gracilis. Next base: position 43,493 of record PVHY01011235.1, on the reverse strand, counting down.
GGTAAAAATGACTTTCTTTTTACTTTCCCAAAACCAGTAATGAAAAATAGTATTCTTTAAATAAACCTCAGTCCTTTCTGGTCTTGTCAACCATGAACAATCTTCCTTTCTTATGTCAACAGTGTCCTATAACATATTTACAAATCTCGGAATATGCAGGGTGTTTTTCTCACAGAACCAGAATCTTGAACATCATCTTAGAATTCTCCCAACAGTGATGTAACAGCTGAGATGACCCTCACCAGATGCTATCATCCTCATTTTCACAAAGAATAGAAGTTGGAGCCTGTAATTGTTAGCTATATAAGATGAATTTTTAAATTCTTTTTCTTTGTACAAATGTGTTTTTAAAATGACTTATTTTAAAAGGTCAACTATTAGGTTCTTATTATATAATCTTTAGAAATATTTAAGCATGAAAAATTTTTGAGAATGCCTAGATTTTGGGAAACAAACAGCCATTCTGAAGGATATAAAGGATGGTTCTGAACAAAGGAAAGAAGATAGAAACCAAGGATTTGATTTGTTGCTGAGACTGGAAAAACAAAAGCCAAAAACAATGCAAATTCAGGAAAGTAGGTACTACCTGTAGATATATGGAAGAACTCTGCTTGCACACAAATAAGGGTAATTGAGGCTAGTCAACACACACACAAACAATGCAGTGAACTGTGTGAACCCATCATTTTCAGAATGAAAATATTCTTTGATATATTTTTAGATGCTCCATTTAACTCCTCTTAAGAAAGTGTTGAATTCTAGTATAGCATAAAAAAGCATAAGCAGTCTTATGTGTTGACTGAAAAAAAAAAAAAAAAAAGGTCCCATTGTGATAAAGAAAAGGTAATAAAACAGCTTTTATTTTCAGAGTGCACATAAGCTGTGCCAGGTAGAATGTCCTACCATCTAAGCCTCCACCCTGAGTGAAGTTATGGTTTATATCTTTTGTAAAAGATGGGTTGAGGACAATAGAAAACAAAATTACTTTAGCTAAACAAGGTATTTGTTTCAATAGAGGGAATCGGATAACCTCCTAACATCCACATATAGAGTTAATGCATAGTTTACATTTCTTACATTTCTATGATCTTGTTCTTCATCTCTGTGGTTAGATGTAATCTTTGTGTGAGAAATGCAAATACTTAGTGATAAAATCTCTAAAAGGATGTAATTTTGTGGACATATGGATCTGGCTCAAAATACTGCACTACTGTTTTGTCTAACTGGCAGCATGGGGACTTGGGAAAATGGTGAGCAAAACCACAAGGCTTCTTCATGGCCAATAGTACTTGCTTTGTATTATGAATGACATAAATGCCTCTGCAGGGTCTCCTTCTGTGCCCAGTGGATGCTCATTTTCTTCTATGAAATGTTAATTCAAATAAATTCTCTCATTTCCAACAATATATCTATGTGGATTAAACTTCATATTCTTGAAAAGAAAGTATATAGTGCAATTGATAGAATGCAGATATGATGGCATTGTCTTCTTTTGAATCAGATATTAATGACATGAGATATAAAATATAGTCAATGTCTCACCAATAAATTGTGCTTTTTCAAAAGTTATTTTTCATAAAAATATAATATTTGCTATTGCCTTTAAATGCATTGAATAGAACATTAGACCATTTCATTGATAACTATAAATCCCAATCTAATCCAAACCACAAACACTCTTCAAAGTCTTCAATAGAATTAAAGAGCATGAGTTTTGAGATTAAAATAAAGTTAGAGAAACACTCTTTCTAAATAACTATGAAATAAAGGATATAATAATCATCTACAAATTGACTTCTTTATGAAACCTGTTACAAAAGCCTGAGTATAATTTTTCTCCTTTGATATCTATATCTCATTCATACATGAATACACTGCATGTGATTTTATACTACTATGTAGACTAAATTATTACCTCTTTGAGAAAAGAGTTCATACCTACATCTTTATTTAGCAGTGTGTTTAACAAGACCCGACACTGTCTGCCAGTCCTAAAGAGTTCATGCACTGAAGATTTGTTCAAATTGGTTTAACTGTTACTGTTTACTGTTTTTCCATACTTATTTTGATTATTTAATGCCCTATGGACATAATATCAGAGAGTAAGTTCACAGTGAGAAAAAAATTACTTATTGATATTAACTCCCCTTTGTACCACCTTTAAAAAGAAAAAAAAATGTATGCTCAAGTCTTCTATTCAACAGGTATTTGTTTGAAATAATGACAGTAGCTTTAAGTATTTCTGGTTTTGTGCCTCTCACAAAACTCAAACTAGTCAAATAACTCAAATAGTCAACGGAGAATCAATTGCAAAACCCATCCAATTGTCGATGCTATTCTAAACATGACTCACAGGAGTTACAAGTACTACAGACATCATTGGAAATAAGGACACTGTGCAATTGCACATCCCTTAGCACTGCAGAATAAGGCAAAGTGGGGAGAACAATCTTAATTAATTCAATTCTATGAGGAACTAATATCAGCTGATTGGAGCATCTATTTTTTTATCTCTGTTCAAGATAGGTGACACTAATGTAATCAGCTGTTTGCTTTATCCATTTTTATGATTTTGTATATTAAATAGGGCCATCTTAGTGTTTCATTACAGGCTTGAGAACCCATGGTGGTCACCTCCTAAAATTTTAGTAGTACAAAATATTATCTAAAAGGAAGGCATCCTCATTTGATAAATTGATGGGTGTTTGCCAAATATCTCTTCAGCATATAGCTCTATTTTAGATACTGTAGGAAACATGAAACATGAAAGACAGAAGATAGTGTGTGTATGTATATAGACCAATTGTATGTAATATTTGCACAATACATTAGTATGTGTACGTACATATGCAAATATATTTATCTTTATATGTCTATCTCAAATATATTTTTTATTGTTACTGGTGTCTGACAAAAACTTCACAAATTTGTAAATAAGAAAAGATTGCTTATTAAATCATAAGCATGAAAGAAAACAAAAATTGTGCATGTATGAAATATTCTCTACCGTATGAGTAGAAGGGTGATTCTCCAAATATTTCCATACTCTGATTCCAGAGCCATGATCTGCTCCTTTGATGGCAAAAATATTTGTCAAATGCAATTAAGATTAGGGCATGGAAATGAAATGGTTTTTGTAGATTACCCAGATAGAGTATATTTAATTACGCCAATCTTTAGTATAGAGACCTTTCTCAGGAAAAAAGTGAAAACGAGATAAAATAAAATATTGGGGGCTATTTTAAAGATGGAGGGGAAGTGATGAGACAAGGAATTCAGGTGACCTTTTGAAGCTGAAACTAACAGCATTACTAATGCTTCTCTAGAACATCCAGAAAGGAATATAGTCCTACCTACACCTTGATTTTAGTTCAGTGTGACCCATGATTTACTTCCCTAGGAAGTCAAAATAATAAATTATTATTTTTTAAAGTCAATAAATGTGTGGCTCTTTGTTACACCTCCAATAAGAAACTAATATATCCTTAAAATACCCTCATCCTTGGAAATTTATACAAACATGATTTAAACCTGGCAAATATATCCACTAGCGTACATGTCTATCTCCCAGTCACTATTCTCAAATCTTAATTTATCCCTCCTTTTGGTCACTCTTTCATAGTTGGATTATGTCTCTGTTCTTATTTTTTTCCTCAAGTTTGATAATCTTTTTTTCATATATCAGTCACGTTTACTGAATCTGATGTCAGTGTTGCACTTCACATCGTGTTAACATAGAGCACAGTAACATAAGCATGGAAAGTGGCCCTCTTACTAGCTTTGGTAATTATCAACCTCATTATTTAAGTGTGACATAAATGAGACCTGCATAAGATAATTTTTTTCATATTTATCATTTATAACTACTTTATTCATGTCCATAAAAATAATTATTCTTTAAACTTTCTGTAATAGTAGAAGCTTGTCTTGCTTAAAATAAGAATAGTTCACATTATTTTTTCCTAGTTGGTTCAAATATTTCCATTTCTTAACTAAAGAAACATTTTGAAGTTAATGGCATATGCCTCACTTCTTTTAAACTCTCCCAAAGCAGTGCTCACCGATTTATTTGCTTTTCTTTGCTGACAATTTAATCATCTTTAAGTCTTTGTTTAAAGACTTCTTAATAAAAGTAGACACGATTCAAAGGTATTTTGCTATTTTTCAGTCCAATTTAAATCAGGAATAGGTGGCATTGTTCAGAGGATTTCTTATACTTTTGATCCAAGGTATTTGATAAGTGTCCAATAACGGCAATTCCTTCGGGACACATGTTTGGAATTTTATGTAACACTCAAAGAAGGAAATGCATAACAAATTAGGAAGATTAAACAATGAAAACATCAGCAATGTATTTATTATTTATTAAGGGAAATTGAAAAATATCACCTTTTTACATATAGAGCACCTTAAGTAAAAGTGCTGTAAGCACCTTACTGGTCTTAAGTAGGAGAGGCAAATCTAATAAAATCTCATGAGAAAAGGCATGGTATAGAAGCGAGGTTGCTATTTCTACTTCCAAGGAAATCAAAGAAACATTTTAGTGACTGTATCACTCACTTAAGGAGCGACTCATTAGTCATTAGCATCCTAATAAGTACTTGTAAATTATGCAAATATTCTATATTATTGATATAGCAGTCAATTTATTGGATTTTGATAACATATCAAAGCATCTTGAACCTCATCAATCCAATTTCCCAATTCACCCCTCTTTTTTAATTTCTGAATTGTTCACTGGCATTTTAGAGCTGACAGAGTCCAAAGATTCTGCATTATATTTAAAACTTTACATAGTTAATTATTAATATATAGTCTCTAGATGAGAAAATGTTATATGGAGAAGGAAGTAAGGTCAGTGGTGACTGAGGAAGGGAAGGTTTCAGGTTCTAGACTAAACCAGACTCTGGTTAGGTACTCTAGGAATGGGTGGTATCTTTAAGAATGTGCATATAAGATGTTGGTGTTTTGTGAGAAATCTGGGCTATTTTATGCATTTTTTACAAAACCAATAAATGCTTGCTTTCTCATAATTCTCATAATTTTTTTTTTTTCATTTCTGAGATCATTTGCTTGTTGGAATAGTAAACAACTGTGAAATGTGTTGCATGATTTAGGTAGTCTAGTGTAGGCCAATTATTTCCTTGTATAATTTAAGAAAGAGCTGTAGTAAGATTATATCTAATTCTTTTAGAATATATTTCATCTAGAAAAAGAGCACAGAAGATGCAGACAATGTGTTATTGATTTTAAATAAAGATTATCCAAGAGAAGAGCCTGTTTGTCACCTTCAATATAGCTTATTTCAGAGCAGTGTAAATAAGCTACTTTGTTAAGAAACTAGTTTGCTGAGTAACACAGTAACACCTTACACATTAACATACTGGTTGAATTCGATGCGGATTCAGTGAAAGTCTAAAGAAAAACTTGGTGGTGCCAGCAAAAGGACACACACCTGGTGACCATCACATGCAGATGGGCATGAAGTGATTTACATATGGCACACATTTACACCACTTTAACGCTGTCTACTTGTGTAACCCCAGGGAGAAGAAAGCACTTATTATTATCCTGGTGCAGCACAAAAGGGACAATTCAGTGTAAGAGGAAACAGCTGGAGTGTGAACTAATCTCCATGTTCCAATTTACTTATGTATAAAACATGTATAAAAAATTAAACTTCTCTGAACAATTTGTCTTCTCTCTGTTCCTAGCATGCCTCAGCCCTGCCAGAGCAACAGTCAAGGCTGATAGAACCCAGGAATGCCTTTAAATAATAAATAGGTTGTTGAGAGGGCATAGATTTTATAAATTTAATATTAATTAGACTATACCATGGTAATTATGTCTGAATCACAACTATGTCCTCATGTTGAGCTCTCCCTTGTCAATATCATTTGACCCCTTTAACTGTGGCAGCAGGAATGGCAGAATTCTGGACCTGCTTTGGGGAGTGACATCAGATTAAATTAAGTACTCATGCATTTATGGATCAGCACAGAAAAGCAGGATTGCATCCACAGGGATGAATAATGTATCAGCAAGTTGTTCCATAGTTCCTTGATCATGTGTAGATTATGTGAACCTGTGGTCATGCATGGAAAAGTTCAAATATGTTTCTAATAGCAAGAAAGTATCTGTTAAAAGTCTACATTAGATATCTCCATATTTTAAACAAATTAGTTAGAAGGAAAAAGACTATTTCCACTGGTATAATTTTCTATCAATAACTTGTAGTTGCTATTGCAAATTGAATGTTTACTATGCACACTTGTCTGTACTGAGCAAACACACACACATACACAAGTATAAAAATGTCCCTCAATCATTAGGAAACCAAACTGTCACCTCAAAAATAATCAAGATGACTATTATAAACAGAAAGAGCATAAAATAATAAGTACTGGCAAAACTATGGAGAAATGGAATTTTGTGGTTTTTGGTGAGAATATTAAATAGTGGAACTGCTATTGAATATGGTATGGGGATTACTCAAAAAGAATAGAAATAGAACTATAGCATGATGTGACAATTTAACTGCTGTGTAGATGTACAGAAGTACTGAGTCAGGATCTCAATAATATATGTAGAACCAGGCTTATAATATCATATAACAATAGGCAAGAGATAGAACAAGCCAATTTTCCATCGAGAACTCAGTAAGGAAGTATAGTACACACTCACAACGAAACATTACTGAGTAGTAAAAAGGAAGAAAATTATGATACATATTAAATTATGGGTGGAATTCGAGGTCATCACATTAAGTGAAATTAGCCATTTACAAAGAGACATTCTGTTTATGTGATGAATCACAAATAGTCATCTCAATTCAGAAACAGAAGGGTGAATATTGGTGATTGTCAATAACTGTGAAGTTGTTAATGAGTCTAACTTTTCATTTTTATCAGGTAAATAGAGTTCTGAAAATTAACTGTGATAAGGTGAATATGCTTATCACTATTAAGCTAAATATGTAGAAACTTTTGATGGTTAAATTTGTTGTAATTTTTATTGTAATAAAAATGTTTGAAAGTCTGCACTAATTAAGTCATGTGCACATGAACCCTCACTCCATTTCTCACTACACAATGACCTTTCATGCAATCAGATTAGCAGTCAAAATTTTGGTATTAATTAACAATATTCCACACGATCACATGACGAACATCAGGATTTTTTTTCTTCTTTCTAACGATGCTGAAAGTATTCATCAGGGAAATGTATTGGGTTGTAAGAAAGTTTTTGTTTTTTTTTCTGCATCTATTGGGTAGATCATTATAGTTTTAATTAATTAAGGCCATGTCGTTTTTAATTTATTCATGAATAAACTCATTCACCCAACAAATGAAAGTAGAGAGTCCTCAATTTTACCAGGCACTGTGCTAAGTAAGGATTGTACAACATAGGGGAGGAAAATAAGTCAGTGTTTTCTTCTTTGATTTATATATTTTGCTTTTGTTAATTTGATGACATATTAATTGATTTTCAAACACTAAGTTACACTGAATTCCTGGAATCAAATGCACACTGTTCTTACATCTTATGATTGTAATGTATTGTTGGATTTGATCTTTACTTAGGAATTTTGCTCATATGTTCAAATATTGGTGTTAGGGTAGTTTGATCTTAGAGAATGAAACAGAATTTATTTCTTTTACTTAATTTTTTTCAGGAAGATTATTTTTAGGACTAATATTCTCTACTTGTTAAATACATGACAGCCTTTCTTTAAGAAAAGTAATACAGTTTATATCTTTATAGATAAAGTACTATTTAGTCTCATAATTCTTCTTGATTTGATTAGTAGTTTCTCTTTAATGGAACTTGTCTAAATATCTAACTTCCACATTATTCTTATGAAGTTCTTAATAGCATTGATTTATTATTTTTAATAGCTTTAAAATCTGCAATTATATTATCTCTCATTCCTGATATTGATCATCCAGCACCTCTTTTATCCCAGATAACTCTATCTAGAAATTTATCAATTTTATTGATATCAAAATCTTAGCTTTTGTTTCATTAACTTTATAATTTGCTATCTTTGTTTCTTTTTTTGTCATAAATATTTTTCTCTTCTGTTTTACTTTAAATAGGTCTCATGTACTAGTTTTTAAGGTGGATTTGAGAACATTTATTTGTAAATTTTCTAATACTCCCATTTGTTGTTTAAAATTCTATGAATTGCTTCTGCAGCAAACTATGTTTTTGGTATTTTGTATTTTTCATTTTATCTAGATAAAATTATATTATAATATTCTTTGATATTTATTTTTGTCTTTTTAATAACTTAGAAATGTGTTATTAGTTTCCAATATTTTGAAATTCCACAGAATTCTTGCTGTTATTTGTAATTTAATTTAATTCCATTGTGGAAAGAGTACATAATTTGTATTTCTTGAATATTTTTTAAGTTATTGAGAGATGACATTTTAAATATATATTTTTTAATTCTATGTTAATACATGTTTTATGGTCATGAGATAGATTTGTATTCTGCTAGTCTTGGTTTGAATGTTCTATTCAAGTAATTATGTCAAGTTATTTGATGATGTTACTTAGTATTCTATATCTCTATTGATGGTTTAACTAGATATAAATATGAGGCTAACAAGGTGTCTTTTTTCTCTTCCCCTTCTCTTACTGTATCTCTAATGTCTGTTTTGTATTCCTGATGACATAAAAATGTTGTCATTCTTATCCTTTAATTGTGAATGCTATATCTTTTTTCCTCTGATTGTTTTTAACATTTTCTCATTTTTATTGGTATTATATAATTTGACTACACATATAGTATATGTTTCTATAGTATATGTTTCTTAATGCGTCTTGTGTTCATGATTCAATGATTTTCCTGGATACGTGTGTTAATTGATTTTATCAAACTGTGTTAGTTTGAATCTATTTTGACTAATTGATTTTTTCCATTTCATTGGAAGTCATATTTTATAACTTTTTGGATGTCTGATAATTTTTATTTGTGATCTAGATATAGATACTCTTATTTGTAGCCAGTTGTACGTTGGATGTTTTCTCTTTCCCCACCCTCTTTTAATTATTTTTTTATTACATTGTTGTAGTTCCCACTATTCTCCCACCACCATATCACCCATGACTCATCCCCATATTTTATTTTGTTCTTTCCTCCCCTGTTTTGACTCCCTGCCTTCTCTCTTTCTTACTATATGCCTAAGATCTGCTTGCTCATCTTGTTTTCCTTCACTTTTTGTTTGGTCTAGTGATACTATTATATCTTAGACAATCTGATATTTATCTTTTTCCTTCTGACTTATTTCACTGAACATAATCCCTTCTAGTTCCATCCCTGTTGCTGCAAATAGCAATAGTTTTTTTTGATTGATTAGTAATATTCCATTGTGCAGATATATTGCATATATTTGATCCATTCGTCAATTTTGTGGCAGTTGAGTTCTTTCCATATCTTGGCTATTGTAAATAGTGTTGCAATAAACATAATATGGAAAGCTCTGTGGAGGTTCCTGAACACTAAAATGGATGTTATTTTTTCAATAAATATTCTAGAACTTTATACCGGGTTTGAAGTTAAGTTAGTGAAAAAGTTTGATTTTTTCTTAGGTCTCAATTTTAATATGGTTAGGTTAGCAATGATCTGGAGGATATTTAGTAGTCTACTTAATGCCCTTAGTTGTATGAAATTTGCTGATTTATCCAATCCACTCTAAAGTTACTCTCCCATCTTTAAATACCATGCAGTTTAGAGAAAATTCACTTAGTGTACAATTATGGGGTTAGAAGCTATGCTTTGACTTCTGAATTTTGAAATATTTATGTAACCTCAATTACATGGAGTTCTCTGTATGAAAGATTGGCCTATATTTCTCATTTATTTATTCATGGCTTCATATCAGCATAGACTCATGGATAATTATTCTATACTGTGGATGATAATTTAAGACATTTTTTGATTGTTTGAATTTTTGTAGCTTCTGCTATTTAGAATACTTTCAATTGCTTCGTGTATCCCTCAACATAATTCCATAATTATGTTTTTGAAAAATTTTAGTTTCTGGATTACCTGATACTCTAGGCTTTCCTTGCATATTATCTGTCCCAGTCCTCCGATAAGCTCTTTCTCCAGTGTTCCTTAATTCTTTTTTGTGTATAATATGCTTATTCACTGCTATTGCAATGTTATTTCTTCTAGGCAGTCAGCTGATAGTGTGCACATATTAAATTTTATGTGTGTATTTTGAGAACCCATATAGGTAAACATATCTATTAATAAATATTTCTCAATTTATAGCAATTTGTCCTAATAGTAGACAAAAATTTATAATGTTATCAACACTAATACATTACTATATGGATCATTCTAGCCTTCTCTTACTTAACTGCAATCTTCTACTTCAATAGTATTAAACTAGACTTTCACCACCTGCCATATATTATATAATTTTTCACTTAAAATTGTTAACCTATACTTTCATGGGAAACAACTTTGTCAATGATAGCAGTGTTTACCTAGAGTCATTTTTGAGTGTAATAGTTCAGATTCTATTCATTTCTTAAGACAAAGGTTAATACCTTTCCTCCCTTATCGGTCTGCAGAGATTGTCACATACTTGTATTGCAATTAGGTCTAATTGTCACATTTTTATTCCATTCTGAACTAAGATTTTAAAATTGTTGTCCATAATTTGCATATATTAGGTTTTACTCTTTGTGCTGTAAAGTTCTATGAACTTTCAAAACTCCCTAGTGTAACTCATACATCATTATAACATCATAAAGAAGAATAATTTCAGTGTCTTAAAATTTTCTCTGTTTTTCTCACTTAAAACTTTTCCATTGTCAAGTATGTATCAAATGATAACCTGTGTAACATCTTTACAAATTCCACATTTACCAAATGCCATATAAGGGAACTATGCATTATGTAGAATTTTTAGACTTTGTTCTTCATAATTTCTCAAGTGTCTAATGACCTGATGATGTAATTCCTTTTACTATTGAATAGACACATCTGAATGCAATTCATTGTTCTCAGTTGAGGGTTATTAAAAACAATGTTATAAAACTTTGTACACATACTTTTGTATATAGATATATTTTCAAACTTTTTGGTTATATAGCTAAAGATAGATGTGTTGGTTTATACAGTAGGAATGTTTGACTTTGTAAAAAACTGTCAAAAAAGATAGAAAAAGACAAGGAAATGGAAAGACAATTCTTGCTCACTTGCAAATGAAAAAAAAAAAAAAAAGCATTTCCCTGTGATTCCGAGGAAAGTTCATTTTTTAAACCTCTGCAACTTTAATTTTTGAGCATGTTTTTCAATTCCACTTTATTAATATGTATTCACTCTTTTCATCCATAGAAAATTTTCATGTGCACTATATTTTCAAGACATTAAAATGCATATTATTCAGACTATTTTCAAACACAGGCAGGTTACCAGTTACGAACATTGACGTTAACAAACATAGACAGTCTTAACATTTTTATTTAGCCTGACTTGGTCAAAGAACTTTGACTTTTTAAAAGTATGTTTTAATTTTTTTTTAAGACTTCTGTTCTTTACTACTAAATTGAGGTATACCAGTGGTTCTCTGAATAGAAAAAAATATACAAGGAATGTGACATTAAAAGAATAGGAATATTTACTGATTGTTTTGTATGTATTACATCTGAACCTAAAGTTATAGGTGAAATGCCATTTATAGGTATGATGCTAAAAAACATTGTTAATTAAATTAATTTCAGACAATAAAGTTTTTTCAGATGATCCTTGAGAAATTATGACTGAAGCATCACACTTTAAATTTTTTCATTAGCATGTGAACTGTCTTTCTGAATAGATTTCCAAGAGTAAAAGAAACATGATATTTCATTTTGTAGTTGCTAATACCATGCTGATTAAACACAGGGACTCTATATTTATTGATTACTTGACTGCAAGAGAGGACAAAAGAAAGTCACCTGCAACTCTAACTAGTATTAATCTCATCCTAACTCAAATATATGAAGAACATAATTTTGTATATCCACTTGTTTAATTAGTATTTCTATTTTCAGTTCTTACATATTTTGGGGAGATAGAAACAAGTGGGATCGAAATAAGAAATGCATTTAAAATCCATTCTGAATCTAGTCAGTCCAGCTGTTTGTTCCTGGGGTGAAGAGAGGGCTTTTCATTATGACACAAGTGTTTTCACTTTACACCAATTCAAGGGCTGTAAGTGATTGACAATTGGCCTGTAGCCTGGGTTATGGGTATCTGACTATACTGGTAGTGCATTGGTTGGGACCCTTTATGGCCTGGCTGGAAAGGCTACCGTTTGCTTTAGTGTCTCTGTCTTGTTTCCTTTCACTTTAGGTAATTTCCACATGGAATCTAACTTTTCTCCCTTTTTGTTTTTCTTCCAGGTCTGAAGCTAAGTTCCGATTGATCAAATGAGAATGCTTGAATTCATCTTTCATACCTTTCTCCTGAATTTTGGTGGGCCATCTGCTTTCTTTCTAACCAAATTGGAAACTTGTAATTACTCTTCCTGAGCTCTTACTTTGTTAGGAACCTCATTTTTTAAGTGTGGACATGCTTCCTTCATCATTTTTTGTGCCTACATACTCTGGATTTTGCTTATTTGTGTGGTCTGACTTTCTCTGAGTATTTGTTCTTTGATTTTTTGTTAATTGATTAGCCAATTAATAAACATGTATTTATAGTTGTCATGGTTTATGAAACATTTTCATACGTATATTCTGTAGACCAGTTGTGAATTTAGTATCTTCACTTTTTTCAAATAAGGCAGTTCAGAATTGCTAATTAATTTACTAAAATTTATGGTTAAAAAAAGCTAGGTGGATAGTTTTGGGAAGCAATGAGAAAGGGAAGGTAAAACTTCACGTTACTGTCACCCTCTCTTTTCTTTCTTAACACAACAAGAGGTTGATCTCTTTTTTGCCCCACTGCTTGAAAGTAGTCTTCAGTTTTCCTTTTTGAAGAAATAATCTTGTATGAGCTTTTACTGATCAATGCCAAAGAATTACCATCACCCTTGGCATTCCCCGTGAGTTTTTCTTAGTGGAAGTTTGTTCTCCCTGTTTTGGGTCACAACTCCATTCCCTTTTTTCTGGGGTTTACCCAGGTGTTTTTCTCAATCAAGCCTTAGTATGTTGTTGTGGTCAGACTTGGAATGGGGCAATGGACTAGTAGGTTCCCACTGGGCCTGTGATTGTCCTTGGAAATCTGACAAGGATATATAGAGAGTATGTCTGAACTTGTCTGCAATCAAAAGATCCCTGGTCTGAAGAATAAGAATAAGGGAGTGAGACACTGTAGCATCTTTTTCTCATGTCTCCTTTATAACTGAAACACTTTGTGAAATCTTGCCAACTCTGAGGTGTGTGTGCGTGTGTGTTGTGTGTATATATGCACGTGTGTGCACATGCATGTGTTAGTTTCTGCCTGTGGTCAGGGATGGATCTACTACTGGAGAATTTTTAGTGTCTATGTTCCCCACCCCCATTGCCTCTTATCTCTGCAAAACATCTCTGGGGCAATTTTGGGAATTCTTTTTTTCAAGTCATGTGTTTGTTCCACAAAACACAATTTCTCCAATAACTACTAAGCCCTGGCAAAGATTCTGATAAGCTGCTGCTACTAAAAGCTTTTGACTATCTTAAAGATTCTGTTTTTAGAAAGAATAGTTAATATAGTAGGTAATATGAAGGGTCTTCATTTATATCCATAATTTTCAAGGATTCAGGTTCAGCTGAAGAGGTTTATAATATGTCCACAATTTGGAGTAAACTATGCTGACAGTACTGATGTTTGCAAGAAATTCTCCTCAGAACTGGGTTTGCATGGCATTCTGGGGTTGCAGTTCTTTACTCTGTGCATCCCTGGTGACTGAGAATTTTATAACTGCAGCATACCTTCAGTGAGCAGGTCCCTCACCCATACCTGAGATCATTTTGGAAGGCTGCTATAATCACCACTGTATCACTAATGCTCTGATGTCACTTTGCTCATGTTGATAAAATACATTGTTGGAAATTGGGATTATTGGGACTCCATTTTGCATTCAAAGTCTGTAGTAAATGTTAGTTTTACTTATTTGGGTGTAAAATTGTAAGAAATGAATCTGGGTCCTGACGTATGCCTAAATAACAATAATTTGGTTGACAGCTATAACTTCCTAATCACATGACCAGGCAACAGATATCTGAAAGGAAAAAGTAACAAGAAATCTAGCATAAAGCGTGCTTCTAATATTTCCTCATGCCTATTTTGGATGCATTGGTTGTTAGTTATTGTTTAACTTCACTTAACAAAATTTATTCCTTATGTCCAATGATGTAATAACAAAATTTATTCTTTATGTCCAATGATGTAATTTTACTGGCAGAAATCTTTCCATCACTGTTCATCATGCACAGGATATAATTCAAAAGCCATCCTTATATCTGATTCTCTAGTTCTTTCCAACCTCTCTTGTTATAGCTTTCTCCCGTCATACATTTTTTCAGTCAGCAACTCAAAATAGCTTTATTAGTTCCCCATGTGTGCTGTGCAAATTCTCTTTTTGATAATTTTTCTCAGAATCATATCTACCTCAAACTCCTTTGCTCCTGTTATTTATCTCTTAATGTGCTTTTAATATGACAACCTACCTCCTGTAGGAAACCTAGTCTAAACTTCCTGGTTTTTCACACTTGATTTCAAATATAAGGTTAATATCTCCAGCTTCTACTAAAGGGCATAGAGAAGAGCATTCAGGAAATATTTATTATGTTTCATAATAAATAGTACATTCTTTAGTTTACAAAAAAAGAAGGCTTTTTTGTATTATTCAAAACAGGTTGTTTGAATTTAACAGACCTTTACTTGCCATATTTAAGCACACTTATATATGGCTATACATGGATTCCACATATTGAGATGTTAAAAAAATGTTACTCAAGGACTTATTTTTTTAATAATTACATTGAGGAAAGTACAGGGTTTCTAATTAAAATAGAAAAAAAGTTTACAAAGACAAAATTGTAAATAGACACTTAAATTAGAATGAAGCTACTATTTTGCAACAATTTCTGTACTTGATCTTGGGTTGTCTTTAGTCAGAAAGAGTTCATTTGTTGTACAGCCATTTAGATGATCACCAGAAACTTTCATGTAAAATAATTGTTTTCTCTAACTCTAGAAAAGGTAATCAACTTGAAAATTTCTATTGAAATGAATTAAATCAATCACATTTTGAACGTTCTATTGCCTTGGATTGTGGTACTTTTTACTTTGACCTTAATTTCACACCTTTTTAAACCCAGTGAGAAATCTCAGTTAAACTAATTCTTTCCTCCTTTCTGTGGAATTTATTGTAATTGTTTTTATTGAAATGTGTTTTATTTCCTGAAGTGCTAAGATATTGGCTATGCATAGCAATCAAAATTTTATTACATTATCTTGTAACCTTTTAAAATAATTGATTAACCAATAAAAATAAAAATGGACATTAATTACGTTGAGGAATATTTTCCTTCCTCATCAACTTGATATATTTTTCTCTCACAATCGCTTTGAAATTGCTAAGAACAATTTGTTGCCATCAATATTAAATTTGTATAACTACGTGGAGTAGATATAAAATGACAAACTTAGCTCCATTTATATTAAAACATCTTTCTGCTTATCAGAGTGAGATGAGAAAATTAATATATAAACAATTAAGTTATACCCAAATGCATTGTGTTCTGCAACTGAAATGGATTTTGGGTGATATTATCACCAACATTTTATTGCACTCTGATAGGGAAAAATTACTTGACTATATTAAAAAAATTCATTAAAATATTACACATTTTGAAAGATTTTTCATGAATTATATGCTACCTTGCTTTCTACTCCTTTTCATATCCTTCTCATATTTTTATATATTTTTAGTCTTGACTATTCTGGTACATTTGCATTTATAAATACCCTAGTGCATAAAATGATTAATCAGGAAAGATTTGATTAGCATCATAATTTTCTCTTTAATTCTTAACTAGTTTTAAAGTAATATTCTAGACCTAAACTGTACACTTTGAAATAATGAAGAATAAAATAGCAATCTCTTTATCTCTTTGTGTTGAAATCAGATAGATGAACATTAACACAATTTTGGAAGTTATAAGACATTTTTGGTTTTGAGATTTCCTATTTATAAAATAAAAATATATTAACACCTGAGAGTAACCTCATTGTGAGAGTCAATGGAATATTCTATCATTTGACAATTTTTTAAATTAATATTTCTAGTAATTTTAACATCACAATGGCTCCTTGTCGAGGATGGGAAAACCAGTTTTTCAATAGTTCCAGAGCACCAGGTATTTTTGGGTATACCCTCCTGATAAACATAACACAAAATCGTTATCTCTTGCACTTCCTGTGCCTATCTGCATGTCATTTCTAGGAATTCTTCTATTGAATGTCTCATAATTTTTTTCTTTCCTTCCCCTGTACAGTTTTTAAGTTTGGATGGATATAGTTTATAGTTTGCTTAACTCTCAACAATATCAGCTGAGATCATGGTCAATCTTTTGATAAGATTCAGTGATAATGAATTGTAAATACTATGTAATAGCTCAAAAGTATACTTGGTATCTCTTATCACTTAGAAATTCAGCCAAAGCTATGAACAGTCTATGTATTTTAAGTGCATGCCTCAGTAGTATTAAATATATTCACATTGTTGTGATTCATCATTATCCAACTCCAGAATAATTTTTTGTCTTCTCAAAATGAAGTTCAGGATACCAATTCAACAAAAAATTTAGTGCATCCCCACCTCTATCATGAGCCAGGGACAGCTGCCATTCTATATTTTATCTCGATTTTGACTATTTTAGGCATGCCATATACATACCACCATACCAGATGTGTCCTTTATGACTGGCATGGTTTCATTACCACATCTTCCAATTTCAACCATATCATAGCATGTGTCTGAATTTCCTTTTCAAAATTGAAAAACTTTCTATTGCATGTATATATGGCATGCATTGCTTTCAAATCGTCTGATATCTGTCTATCTATCTATCTATCTATCTATCTATCTATCTATCTATCTATCTATCTATCTTCAATCAATCATCTATCTCAATCATCTCTATCATCAGTCTATCTATCTATCTATCTATCTATCTATCTATCTATCTATCTATCTATCTATCTATCATTCATCTATCTATAGCTATCGTCTATCTATCCATCCCCCCATCTGTCTCTCTTTCTATCATCTACAGAATTTAAATTATGATATTTAATGACATTCTACTATTTTTTAAGAGCTATAGCAGTTACACCATTTTTACTACTTCACCAGGAATGTACAAAGTTTCCAATTTTTACACATCCTTGTCAACACTTGAGTTTCTCTGTTTCTTAGTCCCACTTTATTTTATTTTAGTAAATGTAAGATTTATTTCAGCTCACCAATATAAAGCTAACAAATCTTGATATTACATGAAATTGGCATTCCACAGAGTATTCTTTAAGTAAATGTAACATTTATGTTTTTCCTATAACATTTTAACAGAAGATTCTTTACTTTCACCTATTTCTTAATAGAATTTGCATTGCATTATACTAATTGGTATAAACTATTATCTCATTACAGCTTTATGTGCATTTCTTTATTGAATAGTGCTGCTAAACATCTTGTATATTGTATTTTTTTGCAGAAATATTCAAATCCTTTTTTTAACTGTGCTATTACTTTTTTGGTTATTGAGTTATAGTTATTTAAATATTTTGAATTGTATTTATCATCAAATGTAAGAATTATTTTAAATTTTGTTGACAATGTATGTTGGTGCACAAAAGTTTTTGATCTAATGTAGTTCAAATAATTTGTTTTACCTTTTCTCACCTATGTTTCAGTCTCATATACAATAAATCATTGCCAAATAAAATGCCGTTCATCATTTATGTTTCCTTCTAAGAATTTTATAGTTTTAATTAGTGCTTGTTTTGTGTTTTGATCCATATTTAGTTAATTTCACATATGACGGAAATTAAGAATACTACATTATTGTATTGCATGTGGACATTCAGTTCCCAACACCATTATTAAAAAAAAAAAGTTTCTTTCCCAATTCAGAGAATTTTTATTTGTTCTAATTGTCATTATTGCCCTGGTTAAATCTCAGATTTTGCTGATTAGAAGTGGTGAAAATGGGCATAATTTTCCTTGTTTTTAATATTAAGAAGTAACTGATTCATTACTGAGCATGATGTCATCGATGGTTTTTATTTTACTGTATGATCTTTATTGAGTTGTGATAGTTTCATGTGGAGTGATTTTTATTATAAAACCTTTCTGAATTCAGTAAAATGTATTTTCCTCATCAATTAATGATCATTTTTTGTTTTGCTAATTTTATTAATGTAGCTTATTGCATTGATGGTTTTCATATGTTGAAATATTTTTTTTTTCACTTGAGAAAAATCCAACTTGGTTGATATATGAGGCTTTTTAAAAGGCATTGAATTCAGCTTGCTAGTGTTTTATTGTGATGTTGGCATTAAAATTCAAAATGGTTACTAATATATACTTTCATTATAATGTACTTGTTTGATATTAGTATCAAAATTATATTAGCTGCACAGAATGTGTTTGGAAGCACTCCTCTATTTCAATTTTTTAGAAGAATTTGAAGAGGATTGTGTTAAGATTTTAATGTTTGTTGGCACTCACTAGTAAAGGCATCTGGTGAAAGCCTATTCTATTATGGGGCCACTGTTCAAATAATCAATCTATTTATTACATATACCTTTAGTCATATTTTTTACATAAAGTTGAGTCTTTGAGACTCAACTTTACTTTGCTGTGTATTTCTAGAAATTTGTCTATTTCATTGAAATTACACAATTTATGGTATATAGTTGTTTCTGATTCTGATTTTTTTCTGTAAAACTGGTAGCAATTTCTCCTTTTAATTTATGATGTATTTTCTTTAATCTTCCATTTTTTCATCAATATAGGTAAAGGTTTTTCAATTTTGTTTATCTTTTCAAAGAAAGAACTTAATTTTGCGTATATCTATTTTATCTTCTGTTTTGTTTTTTTTTTTTTAATCACTGGGGTATATTTTATTATTTCGTCTCTTTGCAATCTTTGAGTTTAATTTCTTATTTATCTAGTTTCTTAAGATATAAAGTGGATTGTTGATTTGAGTGAAATAGTCTGTCCTCTTTTTTTAAAGTCAACATTTATAGCTATATATTTCCATTTATACCATCTTTACTGCATCCAATAATTTTTGATATGTTGTGTTTTCATTTTCATTGGTCCAAGACACTTTAAAATTCCTTTTGATAGTACTCCTTTGACTCACTTGTCTAAGAGAATGATCTCTTATTATCACATATTTGTGAATTTACCAGTTTTTCTACTATTATTTTCTTATTTACAATGTTATTAAAAATAAATGTTGCATGATTGAGAACTTTTACATTATTTTACAATTTGTTTTGTAACCTAAAATATGATCTATACTGAATAGTAGTACATGTTATTTGAGAAAATGTGCATTTTGCTGTTGTTGGCCAAAATATAATGTCTTTACCAAATGACTTGCAGGCCTAGAGTGCCCTTTTATATTTCACAAACAGTACTCAGGGTTTTCTACACTTTTGTTTACTAGAATTAGATGAAAGAGACACAATCATTCAGGCTACCTACTCACAGGATATAAAGTTTCAAATTCATCTTTCCTGTGGTAAATTAAGGCTGACTAGTGTTCCTACTACTCCCTCCATATTGTGCTGTAATATGTCAGGAGCAGGTAGAACACAGGTAACTAGAAACATAGAAAAAAGATCTGTATTTTATTTTCCCCCATTGGGCATTCTGTTTACTGCTGTAGTTACTTGACTGATTTCCAGTGTTCCTGTAACATTATTCATGTTGATGTGTAGGTGCTTAATGTTTCCATGCAGTAACAAGGGACTCAGTTTTTCTTATGTTTACTTTTATGTTAACATCTCTGACCTGACAGTATTAACAAAAGCAAGAAGTCAAAAGTGGTAAAAATAAATGAACAAAGGAACAGAAAAAAAATGTATAGAGGCAACATGGGTCATAGAAATAATAGATATTTTTTGACGAAAGTTATTTTTACTTTGAAAGAAATGAGAAGCCATCATTTTCAAAATATTGAAACTAAACTGACTTAATGTTATCATCAAAACCACACTGAGATACACCAGTAAGAAGCAACAGGAAGTTTTGGTGCAGATGTGGAGAAAAGGGAACACTTTTGCACAGCTTGTAAGAGTGCAAACTGGTCCAGTCATTATGGAAGACTGTGTGGAGGATCCTCACAACTGAAAGTAGAACTACTATTCGACCTAGCAACCCCACGACTGGTAATCTATACAAAGGACATAAAAACACTCATTCATAAGGACAGCTGTACTTGCATGTTTATTGCAGCATTATTTACAACGCAAATGCCCCAAAATGGATGAATGACAGAAAGAGATGTGGTATATTTACACAGTGAACTATTTTACATCAATCAAAGAACACAAACTTATGTCATTTGCAACAACGTGGATGGAACTGGAGGGAATCATATTAGCAGAAACAAGCCAGAAGAAAAAGAGAAATATGGAATGGTCTCACTTATTTGAGGGATATAAGAGAAACAAACAAATTCTTAAGAAAAATTGAAAACTGCCAACAGAACTAAAGCATAGAGCAAGAGAGGGGAGGAGGGAGAACATGGTGGTGGAGGAGGGTGTAAAAGATGAAGATGGTGCACAGGTGGTAAGGTGATGGGAGAGCAGGGGGTAGACAATAATGCAATAGATAGATACAGACAGACAGACAGACAGACAGACAGATAGACAGATAGACAGATAGACAGATAGACAGATAGACAGATAGACAGATAGACAGATAGACAGATAGACAGATAGACAGATAGACAGATAGACAGATAGACAGATAGA